>VXCM01001539.1:0-165760 GCA_014773175.1 Lucifuga dentata | reverse complement strand
GGGGGGGGGGGGGGGGCACAGAACTGAAACTGCCTAACGAAACAACTATTGGCAATTGACAATGTCTCTTGATGCCCAACTGCCACTAACAGCAGAGAGCTCTACTTCCTGCTGTTGCTCATACTCTGTTTACTCATAACAGCCAGTGGAAAAAAAAAAAAAGATATCAAATCCTTCAGTAGTCTGATTCCTATACTATTGAGTGAAATTAGTATATTGTAATGAACATGGCCACTAAATGGCAAATTCCAATTTAGCCAATTTTGTACATTTTGGTTATAATCTATAGCTGCTACATGGAGTCAATAGGTTATTACTTTAAGTTTTCTCAATACTTCTCTCACTTATATACATTCAGCAATGCAACAGTCAATCTAAGCATGCACCAGTAATATTTAGTTATTACTTTTGCCAAGGAGGTTGTTTGTTTGTTTGTCTGCAGATTACTCAAAAGGTTATGAGCCAGTTTGGACAAACTTCAGGAAAGGTGAGGTACGACCCAGGAAAGAATCGAATAAACTGTGGTACAGATCTGTATCCAGGAATATTTAAAAGGATTTCTTAAAGGAGCAGATAATTTTGCATGTTTGTGCCAAATACAAACCACACCTATGTTACACTGCTGCTTACCATTTTCCAGAGCATACCACTGGAGCTATATAAATGAGAAGTGGTTTTAAGACTGTTTTATTTAATTCCAGTACGCTATAAAAATCAACTTGTAGAGATTTGAAACATGCTTGAGATAAGTAATTCATTACAAAAAACATAACATCTATTATTATTTTTTGTTAGAGCTACTTAATTGAAGTTGCTTAATTAATTACCCAGTCTAACATGCAGCTACAGAAAAGAAAATATATGTCTTCGCCAGGGAGTATCCCAGAAGAAAAGACTGCTTTTACCAATAAGGTAAACAGAAGGTGCCTACACAGTTGTGTGTTAGCAGGCAAATCATTGAATTTTAAAGTGGGTGTCACAGGAATATTTGATATTAAAAGATTAGGGAATTTGGCTAAATAACACAAAAACTAAAATATGGTTTTATGTTTTGGAAAATGCCTGATAGTAATGTAACATGTATGTGGGTAGTATTTATCAGGCTGAAACATAAAAAATCATTAGTTTGGTCCTTTAACATTGGGAGGGTTTTGTTTTTTGTCAATTTCTTCAAAAGTGATAATCAATCTCAATGGGGAAAAAAATCAGGCATATTTTCCCCATATTTCTCCCATATGCAATTTCACTCGGATTTGTCAGACAAAATATATGTTGTAGAGGGTTTGCATTTATGAAAAAACAAACAAAAAAAAAAAACAAAAACAACCACTGATGTGCAGCTGAAATGATGCTGATTCAGAAGCAAATAAAAGGTTTTAATCTTTAATAGTACAGATATATCCAAAAATATATTATGTTTATTACAGTTTCTTTCTCTGTACAGCCGGTTGATAACATTGTACTTCCTTAATTACTGACACTAAATAAACTTTTTTTTTCATTATCACATAATTATCATCACATATCACATTGTCAAAATTAACAGAACTTAAAGTTGAATCTGTTTCTGCCTCAACAAAAACTGAACGTTATAAGCTTCACAAAGTATTCATGGCAGGGTGACTGTATTGGGTTCCATTTATCTAGTTAAGGTGCTGCTTTTCTTAGGTCCTCCCTCTATCATTTTAGTAGTGATATTAGTGTACAGATCTGGTTTTACAGGTTTTCACCATTGTGTAAAGTGGGCTCTATGCCTGCAGCTAAAAAATAAGAGTTTAAAATAGAGTTAATATAGTGCTCTAGTGTTTTTGTCTTATCATTTCTGATTTTTGTTATTTCATGATTAGTTAATTAATTCCAATTAATTCCATATACTTATTTAATTTTATTATAACTTGTGGGTATTTTCTGTTTAGAACTCTGAGAAAGATCAACCAGGTGAGAAATACCTGAGGGTGTCATGTAAAACTTTAATTACCTTTTTTTTTAAGTATAAAATCCAAAATAATGCAGTAGCTGGTTTTATTCTAGAAGAATTCCAGTTATTTGTTGTCCTCATAGTACCACTTTAATTCATCAGGTTTATAGTTTTTAAACTTTCCAGACTTCACAGTAGAAAGCTCAGCTATCATGTCTTCTGCTTTACTATTCTGGCATTGTTGCTACAAAAATGAGTCATTAATATGTAGACTTTTTTTTTTTTTTTTTTTTTTTTTTGAACAACCCACACTCCTGTCACCCTGGTAATACATTTCAACAAGTTCCAAATAGTGCACAAACACTTCCAATTTCCAAAAATCTGCACGTCATCTGTTGTGTGGAAATCCTGCTGTTAATGCAAATTGCTCTAGCATTTAACAAAATAAAGAATATGTAACTGTACAAAAGCACTGAATTTTTTTTTTTTTTCAGTATAAATGTTTGCAAATGTTGCTGCAACGTTGGTTTTCAGAAAGTCACAGTTTAGTTTGAAATATTTGTTAAGCCTTTGCAGAAACATTAACTTCCTGATCACATTTTCAGACAGGTAGCACATGTTGATAATGCATTTTATGACGTGTGATATTACCCATCAAGGCTAAATTGCAACTAAAAGATGTTATAGTCATATTTCCCTTAATGGAAATTAAATGTTTTGAAATTGCTTTAAAGTAGACTTTCTACAGAAGTTATTATGAGAGAGAGAGATTTTCTCTGTATGTGGGAGTGGGGATCATGGAAAGATTACCATGGAGATGGAGACAGAAGTAAATGTTCCATCTCTGAGGGCTGTTTGTCCCCAGATATTATCACAAGACTCTTCCCAGGTGTCTGTCTCCTTCACTGTCAATGCAAAAGCTCTCCTGCTCAAATCTAGAAAGTCCACTTTTCTATTTCCATCAATTTGGCCATTGTGCGTGCTGCAAACAGGCTGCTCTGAGTGTGTGTGTGTGTGTGTGTGTGTGTGTGTGTGTTCTGATAGTGCTGCCTATTCATTTGCTTTTGAAATGTGCAATCTGATTTGCATGTTTGTTTTCATTTCAGCAGACAAAGCCATTTTCCCAAATCTTAGCTTTGAGTTGAGTAAACTTAAACAAATAGAGTGAGAGTTGCAGATTAGCATTATTCTACAATTTTTCATGATCTAAAACTAAATAAATCTTGTAGACTATTTAATATTCTTATGAAAACCAGCGAGAATGAAAGTTGGTCTAATAATCAAAGCTTGGACTACTTTGTTTGCATTTCCCTGTTTGAGAAAGAGGTCACGGGAAATTATACTTTCCTATTCTTGAGATGACGTGAGTGTTCATTTGCCAAGCATTTGCATGTGGGCCTGTGTGCATGTCTGTGTGTAAACACCTTTGTCCATCCCTTTTTTGTCTTTAGGTGTCATGTATATATGTTTGTTTGCACACACTGGCTAGAACAAGATACAGTGAAACGAGGCTGAGTAAAGCCTGAACGGCAAACCTAAATGCATATCCAGCCTGTGTCTTGCTGCTTCGCTCCCAGAAAGCAGCAGATAAGAGATACAAAACACTCCACACGTCTGGGAAAAAATAATTTAATCTTACAGTTTATTAGAAAAATTGTCTATTGGTACTTAAGAGTTAACTGAATAGCTTTTTGCCCTCTCGTGAGAAAATAAGGGACAATGATGCCTCCATAACCACATTGGATCTCATTTATATATTTGACACATAAAATTAATGGAAAGAGAATAGCTTCAGTTTCAAAGCTAGAATGAATCCCAGTTGGATGGTTGTCCATTTCACAATCCTTTATTTGAATATATGAAGCAAAAATCAAGACATGATCATAAATTTCTGCTTTATGACCCACAGCATGTGGATCCTTACTGTGAAATATCATTTCAAAATTTAACCATGAATCTAAAACTTCTGATCTATTTCTGTATCTGCTTGTTTTATATTTAGTTAGTATAGAAACTGAGCTTCAAATTGTGTTTTTAATACATAAGTCATTGGTGAGACCACAGTGCTGATGTTAATGACTTGCTAATATTTTTTTTTAACATACCTTTAAAAAAAAAAATAAAATCCTCATTCATTCAGCTGTTGGATTAAAAAAAAACTGACTGTCATAATTTCCCATCTCTTCCAAACATAGTCTATTTGTGCCTGAGTTGCCAAGTAACTGCATCTCCATAATCAAATCCAAGACTTATTGATCTCTTTCATAACTTCAGCAAATGTTTGCTGCTCTGTGGCTTCCAGTTGTTGCCTGGAAAATTATTTGAAATTGAAATTAGATTTATTTTTCATGTTTAAGGCATAAGCAATGTCTCCAACAAGCAAAGGCCGTCCGTCTTACCTTCAGGCTTCTGCCACCCACATAATCCGAAATGACCTGAAATGAAACCAGTGAGATACTGAAACTGGATTTTTTATTTTTTTTTTATTATTACTTGTCTTTCCCTGCAGTGAAGTCTCGGAGTTGCAGTTATGCTGGAGTGTTTATGGTTGAGGGAGCAGACCGCTACACCCTGACTTTTGACATGGCTCAGAAGCTGTGTGAGCAGCTGATGAGCACTCTGGCAAGTCTGGAACAAGTCCAGGAGGCCTACGCTAAAAACATGGAGACCTGCAGGTGAAACAAAGAGCTTTTATTAATGTTGTTACAGGACTTTCAGATAAAACTGGAGACACATAAGATTAGGGTAAAAGGGTCCTTGTTAGACTTTCTAAAAACACTCATTTCCTCAAAGTCAGTCTAAAGCGGTGGTTCTCAAACTGTGGTACATGTACCACAGCTGGTACTTGAAGTGCACCATGATGGTATGCCAAATGACTCTCAAGATTTTTTAACGATTCAAAACAATTGAAATCTATGGAAAGTCTGTTATTATGGCAAATTATTCACTAAATTATGTTTCCTTTGCATTTTTAAGTTGAATTAAAATCCCATCTACGAATATGTACATATGGCCACGCCCACTGGCACTACTGGGCTACCTGCACTCTGTTTCTGAGCAATATAACTAACACAAACCACATCATTTTTAGGGAGGCATCAAACCAATTCTAACCATGTTTCATGCCTGCACATTCAGATCTATAGCCATGATTTGCTTCCACTAATTTTTGACATAAATGGTATATCCAAAGGAAGGAAGGAACCAGGTAGCAGATTAAGAACATTTTGACTGGATTTCAGTGGTTACTATCATGACACGATCAAGAGTCAGGTCTTCATCATTTTACAGCATGTGATAATCCATGTTTGTTCATGTAAGCTTAAGGTAATAGTGTTATATTGTTCTCACTCCTCCCATTGTAGAGAGATGTTAGACGTAAGAGTTTTAATGGAAACAGTTTTACAGCAGCTCGTAATTCTTTGCTTTATTAGAATCTCTCGTAAAACTGTTTCCAGTGGAACGCCTGTGTCAACAATCCTGAAAATGATGGGTGTGATTACAATGCCATGCTAACCTATACCTGTATATTAGCCAAGGGTTGTAAAATAGCTGAACTTTCCATGCAGATGCCAGGTCTGAATGGGTTTTTCTAATACAAGTGCTGTTCTTATAATGTCTCTAATAATGATATTGCTTTGTTCATTTAGGAATGGCTGGATCAACAACCAGAAGCTTGTGATCCTCAGACATAGTAGCCATGAAAACTGTGCAAAGAACATGACAGGTTTTTTCATCAATCCTGCAAATCCTGAAGAACACTCGGATGCCTACTGCTATGATAAAAATGGTAACTATATTTACAGGAAATGCTCAATTACTCCTCTGGTGGATACTCAGTATTGATATTCAGTTTATTATCAAGGCATGATATTTAGTTTAAAGGACCATACCAGCAATTTTGTGCACTTTTATTTTGTTTGATTACATATGAATGTACCGTCAAGGATTGTCACAAATTTCATTGTACTCTGTGCTCTGACAATAAAGGTATTCTAATTCTAATTCTAATTTTGCATGTTCAAGCCCAATAAATGCTGACTGCATTCATGTCATGTTACTGAAAACGATTTCCAAAGCATAAACCCATATTTCAATTTTCATGTTATTTTGCCAAATCCCCCAGTCTTTCAAAATCAAATGCAATACACCTACCTAAAAATTCAATTTCACCTGGTAACACTTATGTCTAAATATTGAAGGCATGGTCATTTTAAATTTCTTGATAAAAGTCGTCTTCTCCTGGGACTATATTCCCTAGTGGAGACATTCTAAGGTATATCTTCCCAAATATACTACTGAAGTGCTAAATTGTAAAATTTACTGCTTTAGTAGCATATTTGGGGGAAATGTGAGTTGTATTTGTTGGGCCCAAACATGCAAAATCGCAAGTATTGTCCTTTAAACTTTAAAATGAGGCAAAGACTTCTGGAGAAAATAAGACAAATGAAAATCTATATATTCTCATCTGGGAGTTAGATGTAAATTTACTTTGTATAATTTAAATAAAGTGTAATGCAATTTTCCATTTTTGATCACTTCTTCTTCCTCTTCTTCCATGTGGCAGCTGGGCCAGAAACGAACTGTGACAAAGTCATTGCAGCAATAGGTTAGTATACCATGTCCATTTATACTCATCCTGGGAATAAATATAGTACTTTATTCCCATTTGTCATCATATCCAAACTGTAAAGCTGTTCAATGAAAACACAGATCCAAAATGCTAGATTTAAGGCAGTAGAAATATTATGTTTTTCAATGTCATTTCTTTCTTTAGGCCAGAATAATAGAACAAGATACATAGCTTTCATTGGAGAGCACCAAGGCCAAACAAGCCTTGGTGAAAGTATGCTTTCCAAAGAGCGCCCTTCAAGTTGAATCTATCATGGAATTGACAGGAAATGAACCAAACAGCTCACATTTGTACCTCCAGATCTCATTCTCTATGTAATTATTTAACAAGTAAACAGTAAACAAAGCAAACAAAATGACAACGCCTTGGTCTAGTTACCAGGTGATCTCACCCCTTGTCAACAGCAGCCTCTCCTCGGCTTCTAGCTATGTTATCAGGGCACTGGCACAAGACTCCTGGGTGAGGTTACTTTTTATTGTCACTTTAGTGCAAGTGGGGAATCCCATTCCCAACCGCAATTTTGTTTTTCTGTGTTTGTGAAAACGGCTCAGCCCAGCCCATACGGAAACAATGGTAAGCTTTAGAATGCCTCATTTCAGGTTAGTAGGCTGGATGTTATCCAGCAGACAGGAGAATTAACTTAATCATGCTTTGTACACACATAATGAAAAAATACCTGTAACATGTAAACAAATACTGTTCAAACAGGTAATATGAAGTATTGTGTTATCCATTTGAATCATGCTTATTCAAAAAAAAAAAAAAAAAAAAAAAAAAAGCTTAATAAAACAACAACCTAATGTTAATGCTTAAAATCAAAGGAGAAGAAGACTGAAAGCCATTGTGCAAACAGGCTCATTTTGTATCATTCAATTACATTCTTTAATGCCATTTTCCATGTTTTTGATTGCTTTTTCTCATAGAACTGCAGCAACACAACAACCACAGAAAAATACATAAAACTACATTCACATTACAGGCTGAAGTGGTCCAACTATATATATATTCCTACATGTAACATAAATCCGATTTTTTTTTTTTTTTTTTTTTTTCTGAGCATGTGAACAAACCAAATCAGATTTTTCATATCAGATTAGCAACTCTGTTAGCTTAAATAACAACGTGGGTCAGTGGAGAGATGAAGAGGTTGCAAATTTGTTTTAAATAATTATAAATTCTCTATTAAAAGCTGGTATTCAAATAATAGCCAGTATCTAATAATAGCTTGAGGCGGAGTCGGCAGGACAAAATAAAAGCCACTCTCATAAAGGCTGGGTTTGGTGTATGTCTTATACTGGCCCAGGAAACTACTAGTGTAATCTGCTGCTGCCACCAGATGACAGCAGCTATGTTTGAAGTACCAAACCGCTAAAAAAAAAAAAAAAANCAAAAAAAAAAAAAAAAGCCTCTCCAGCCAGAGGGCACAACCAGGCTCAATGTGAAACAAAGTCGTAAATGTGGAGCCCGTTGTCACATGCTCCTCGTCGGGGACGGGCTCCACATCCCCAACGAGCAACGCGTGATGCTCTGTTGTTATCACAAACCGGGAAAAGTGGATGAAAGAAAATGAACCTTTATAAAAGCTGCCTGGAGGCATGTTCACACTAACATCTTCTCCCTTGTGGCGGTGTGTTTTTATGCAGTTTGTCTAGCCGCAAAATTAGAAATAAAGGCAGATCTCTCATAAAAGCCTGTCTCCTGTATTGGCTGGGTTCTCTCCGCAGTTGAGGTAAATAAAGGCCCCCGGCCACAAATAGAGCATTTACAGTATATATGGAGAAGCTTCTTTTCAAGCTAAGAGTATAGTAACCGAGCAGTTTTCCAAGAAACTGTGTACAATGGCTGAGCGGGATTCTATTTGCATTATTTCAGTCACACAAATGACATTTTTTTTGACATTTTTCTTATTCATGAGTCCACGTGGATCACATGGGTTGAATGTCTCACACACGTTGAATCTGTATCGTGGCCTCGGAATTGAGCAATTGAATCCAAAATGCTAGATTTAAGGCAGCAGAAATATTATGTATTCCATAGTCATTTCTCTCTTTAGGCCAATATAATAGGATATAGCTTTATATGTGTTTTGTGCTATAATGTAAGAAACTGGAATAAGAAACTGAAACACATTTAAAAGGTTGTTTGGATAATGCAACATGTATTGTTTTCACCATAATCTGTAATTGTGGTATGATGTGAATAATTGAGTCAAAAGAGTAAAAAAAAAAAAAAAAAAAAAAAAAAAAAGGAAGGCAGGAAACATGTAGATACTGCCATGTAACTAAGCAAAAAGTCATTTTACGACTTGTGAAAACACAGATGTGAGATTCATCCAGAAAAATACAACACTGATCAGTAAAACCAGGAGCTATCAATCTCTTCTGTCTGTCAACAAAAATGTATTCTCTCTTCTTCACCATGACCCTGGTTTCTGTTTTCCAATTAGACCCTATGGCAGAACCTGAAATGGGGGACAACTCTGTCATGGTGGAAAAGCCAGATAATGTAACTGATGCCCAGACACAAGCCCCACCAGCTGAAGACCAATCAGAGCCAGAGAACCCAGAGATCACTGAAGAAGCGCATACGGCCGAGCCTGCGGCTGCAAATGATGAAGGCGATGAAGACGGAGCAGCTGTGGACATAGAGGCTCATGGAAAAATGACAGAAATGACCCCACCAGCCAGCGCTGCTCCAAGAGAACAGGAGCCAGAGGAGACAGAGGCCCCCACAGAGAAAGACAAGAGTG
The DNA here is from genome assembly GCA_014773175.1 of Lucifuga dentata. NCBI lineage: Eukaryota > Metazoa > Chordata > Actinopteri > Ophidiiformes > Bythitidae > Lucifuga > Lucifuga dentata. Next base: position 156,460 of record VXCM01001539.1, on the reverse strand, counting down.
GCGGTGTGGAGTCCACTTTCACCCCTGGAGTGGTAGAATTAGAGGGATCTGGGATGCAGCCACCTCTGTCTCGGGAGGAAGGAGCCTCTACAACGGCCCCTGTTGGAGAGCCGGAGGAAACGCAATCCTCCTCTGAGAACGAGGTTCTGGATGATGGCAAGGATGCTGTAACAGAGAGTAAGAAAAACACAGCTCACTAAAACATGCAGGATACATCCAATCTTTATAACACTTTTACAGAGTTTGTGGCAGAGACATGCTGGCTCAATCCTTTTTGTAATTTTTGGATTACATTATTTTATGAAATAACTGTGTTAATTTGTTCATATTGTCTATAAATATCTTCACAGAAATTGAAACAACATGGTTATTGTGATGATACAGATCTCTCTCTCTCTCTCTCTCTCTCTCTCTGTGTGTGTGTGTGTGTGTGTGTGTGTGTGTGTGTGTGTGTGTGTGTGCGTATTTTCAAACTCTTCCTAAATCACTGATAATTTATTTAGTCGTATGGCTCCGTTTCTAGCTTTTCTTAACACTCCATTTTATGTTTAATATACTAAAACCCCCTTTTTTAATTAAGTAAGTGACTTCATCTCTCTGATATTAAGCTTTTATATAACCACTTTTTCTTTATTCGCATTTAAGCCACATGGAAGGATTCTTTGAAAACATCCTTTCATTCAGATGCAACAGGTTTTGGGAGGACTGAAGTCACTTTAAGAATGCAGCACGCCCCCTTGTGTTAGGCTTCGCTTGGAATAGATCTCATTAAAAGCAGACCTCAGGTTCTCTGCTCATTAAATGACACACTAAGTGTACTGGAATTTATGTAATTGACACCGAAGAATTAATACACACGACAAAAAGTGTTTGTGTTAAGAGATTTTTGTCGAGTCCTGGGAGGAAAGTGTTGCAGTAACAGATGGTCTTTCTTGTAATTGGCTGATACCATTTTCTAAAAGTTAAGGCTTTTTTTGGAATAAATAGCTGCCTAATCAGGTCAGCAGTGGTCTTTCATGTCTGTTTTTTTCTCATTGCAAGTTCTTAGTCTAATTAAGGAGGACAGACAATGTTTCAGCTTTTGTCCAACTATAAACCAGTGTGCAATACATTTCACTTTACTGTACAGGTCAGTACTAAACAAATCCAGAAACCAGACAAAATACCCCATGTAAAAATAAACAAAAAACATTAACTTTATTATTATGTAACCTTCATTCAGAGGATTATTTTTGCCTCACAGCTTGAGGCCTAAATATGCATATAAGATGAAAGACAAAGTTTAAAGTAAAAGAAAAGCCTATATTTATATTACAGCTAGAAATGTATGTGAATTCTTCATTTAATTTTCTCTTGTAAATATGCAAATTCTGGTGACAGTGAGACCTTCTGTGTGTGTGTACAATCAATAATGCATCAGTGAATAATCCATATGTTGCATATCCATGTCGATGATTGAACACTTTATCTTCCGTTGTGTTGACAGCTGTGCTTCAGCCGCCCACTGAGAAAGGGAGGATGGAAACGGCTGGAGATATGCCGACGTCCGCTGAACAGGAGAGTGGCGGTTCATCGAGTGAGCAATCCTGCTACTTCCTGTATACCTCCAACCCTGGGCTAAAATCCTGAAGGCCACAATGAGGATTGCAGTTAAATAAGACCCTGATGGGACAAAAATACACCTAAAAATTCATGTGTTATCTTTACCGAGTGTGGTGTTGATTTCTTTGACCCTCTGGAGTTTAAAGTAATTAACACTTTTTACATTTTGTTGAAATTGGCTTTAAAAGCTGCACTGAAGAAAAGTTTTACTAGACAGGACTATAAATTTTGACTGGTGAAAATCGAGATTTTTCTGCCAAGTTTGCCAGTTTTGTAGTTGTATGTAGAAAATTCTTGATTCAGGAAAAGCTTTTTTTTTTTTTTTTTTTTAATGTTGGATTCTAGAAAATAAAAGAAAATTGCAAAAAATCTAGCAAAACCATAGAAAAAAACAGAGTGAAAAACCTTATTGAAAGATTCTTGTAATTCCCTACTTGAGTCAGTTCTCAAACTGTGATACAAGTGCCACAGTTGGTATTTGGAGTGCCCTCTGGTGGGATGCCAGATGAATCTGGAAATTTTTGCAGAGAATCAAAACAACTGAAGTCTAAGGAAATTCTGTTATTGTGGCAAATTATTTACAAATGAACAGGTTTTATGACCTGACCTGACTTCAAATTCAGATAAAAGTAATGATTGAATATAAGCACAGATGAGGGTTTTGTGTGATTTTTTTTTTTTAGAGTTGGNAAAAGTAATGATTGAATATAAGCACAGATGAGGGTTTTGTGTGATTTTTTTTTTTTAGAGTTGGTGGCTTATTGCTGAGTTTTTGGCTTGAAAACTCAATTTTTCCAGGGTTCCTTTGTTGTTTACAGGTCATTCCTGTGTTCTCAGGGTCCTATGTTCCCCAGCTCTATATAGCACAATAAAGCACATAATGGGTTAGGGTTAGTCTGTTAACACACACTTAATGTGTGTTAACAGAATATTGAACTGGGGAACATAGGATGCTGGGAACATAGATATGCTACCGTTTACAGGCTTGGCAGGAATGCAAATGAATCCAAATTCAATGAAAACCTAAATTACAAAAAAATTACTGTAGATTGCTGAAGGTTAACAGCTTTTCATGGCTTGTTTTCTCTCCAGACTGGTTGGTGATCGTTGGGGTGATCGTGGCAGTCGCAGCTATTCTTCTTGTGTGTGCAGCTGTTGCCAAAAGAAACAGGTACATTTCTTAGTTTTGTTAGTCTTATAGTTGTTTCTTGTGTTCGTTGCAGATTGTAGGATGGCAAAAAAAAAAAAAAAAAAAAAAAAATTAGCTATAAATAAATGTGTCTTTATTTGCTCTCACAGCTGGTGTGGAAAACAACAGACCTTGATGATCACCTCCAAAGAGGGCGGCGAGGGAAACGGGGCAGCTACGTCAGCATCGACCTCTCATGCCCAGGAGAGAGAGCAGGAAATGGTGACGCTCATGAACAAGGAGAAGATCCAGGAGAATGGCAACACGGAGGAGTTCACCGTCATCACGTTAGAGGAGTCACCAGATAAGGAACAGCAGGCATGAGACAGAGGAGGGTAGAGGCAGAGAAAGCAGGAGGAAAAAGAGTGAGGGATTGGTTGGAACATTGGATGGGTGGAGGTGGGGGTGGGTGGTTGCTAATTTGTGTGTGTGTGTAGAGAGAGGGCTAATGTATCTGTGATGTAGAATACTAGTAGGCTACCAGGTCTCGTACTCGGTCTGATCCTGTTGCCTTTCAAACAAACGTGTAGCATTATGCTTCATCTTGTTGGCTGTCATGAGCGTAATGCAAGATGGAGCATCATCATGCGTGCATGTGTGTATGAATCTGTTGTGTGTCAGGTCTTTGCGTTTGTGTGCTTGTTGGGGCTGGATAAAGGCATGGGTTTTAAAGGGAGTGGAGGNGGGGATGAGATAAAAGTCTGGGACCAATCAATTGTTCAGATTTGTGAAGGACACACTGATCATTATTATTTCTGTTTTGGAATTTGTGTAACCCTAAAATGTAGGAATTTTTCAGCCTGAAGGGGAAATCATTCTAATCATTCATTTAAAAAAAAAAAAAAAAAAAAAAAAAAAACTGGCCTGAATACTCATTGTTTATTCAGATACCACAGATGGACAAAAGAACTTTATATAACCCAACTCTTGGTGTTTTCATGTGCTTTTTCTTTTTCTTTTTTTTTTTTTTTTTTTTTTTTTTTTTTTTTTTTTTTTTTNAAAAAAAAAAAAATGCCTGTGGACTGAGGTTTGACTTTCCATTTTAAAGAAAACTGGGGATGTCAGTTCTTTAATTTATGCAGCTTTGATTCCCTTTTTTCTTGGTCTTTGTATATAAAGTAAATGTTCTGGAATTGCCTTAGCTATAGCTGTTAATGCTTGTTTGGCGGGGAGGACGGGCTGTATTTGTATCCCATTTGATAAAAGAATGTGTCATATTTGAGAGTTATTTAATAAGATACAGCACCTTTAATGAATTTTGCAATAGTCAAAGTGGAGTGGATATTGTTTGAATCAACTTGATGTATAGAAACCAAGATTGTGCAATTTAAGCACCATTGAATGAAACCATTAACATGACATGTCCAAATATGTTTATACTGAGTTGGAATATGATGATGTGATGTGGAACAAAAAGTCCCTCATGTTATCCTGAGGATAAGTAGAAACATGACAAAATATATGTAGTATATACACAGTGTGTACACTGAACTGAATTGGATTCTATATTCAAAAACACATTAATCGTTTTAGTGCAAGAATTAAACTTAAGTGTGACAAGTGAGTGACAGCAGTTTACTCTCAGCTGCTGATTATAATAGCACATGTGATAATGTTGGACTCATGCTTTAAAACACATAGGGTGAATTCATAAAAAAAATCACGGTAACTACACAGCGCCACGCTAAATAAGCGTCGTGATAATTGAGGCTCATTTACAACAATTCACGCGTTAATGCTGCTTCATTGTTAAGAGCAAAATTGATGTATATTGATATACATCAATTGATTGTATATTGATCAAAGCAAAATTGATGTATATGTTAAATTGGCAAAATTCTCTGCTTTAGAGATCCACATTGTAAAAAATTGACGCTAATTTAATAGTAATAAGAGATTCACACACTACCGGAAGTCGCGGCACATGGAGATGGGTGTGGTGTGTGTCGCACAGGCTTGAGGAGGAGGTGGTGCAGCCACGCAAAAATGTGTATGAGATTGGATCAAAACTCTCCAGTTACATACACTGTGGACTGATGGTCTTACATAACAAATTTATTGACACATGAGGTAAATACTATGTAAAATGTCACCCAGACTTCGTAATGCTGAAATTTACCACCAGGCTGACACAGATCTTAATCTTTGCGTGATGGTGTGTGTTTTATGAATTGCTTCCCTTAACACCTCTTTCAAGGTCAACGCTAAAAGATGGCTTTAACGGGCATTTATGAGTGAAGATGGTTGCATACAAAATTTCCCCTTGTCAATACGATAAGTTTGGCACTGAATTTTATGAATTCCCCCCATGATAATGTAAAACGTTTCTTTATAAGAAAGAGACAATTTTTTTCCATGGCGTCATGATGAAAGTGAGAAGCAGGACTCCAATCACACACACACACACACACATACACACACACACACACATGCACACAGAAACAACATGTTGCAGTTTTTCTACTGACCTTCTCATTGGTGAAATATATTATACATGCATCATGTCATATCAATATTCCCTGTGGCCGTTACATTTTTCTAGCTGGATTATCGCAAAACGATCGCAAACTGATTTATTTCTCTTTTTGACTTGTACTATTTTTTTCCTGCTTTTGCTCTTATTATATGATTCTTTTTGAGGAGAAGTAGCAAATGTATTAGCGTAGGCGAGTGTTATGATGATTTAACAAAAAAAAAAAACTGTTGCTGAAAAGATTTGTAAAATCACAAAAGAAATAAATGTGTATAGAAAAGATGTGTGGGCAATGTGGTGATTATGTGGAGACAAAGGAAGTGTGTGAATGGCAAAAAAGGGGAAGTGAGTGGTTACATTGCCCCCATAGAAGAGGAAGTGGGGTTTCCATGGTAGCAGGCTCGCCATGCAAAAACATTTTAAACACAGGAAACAAAGAGTGAAGAAAACACAGATGGTTTAAAATATCAGGATGGCATCTTAACATAAACATTCAATTATGCGGAGTATAATTCTCTGAAAAACACATTAACACCACTATATAGCAGCCATTACATACTTATTAAATCTGTTCTGATGTAAATATAAAAAAATGTTTGATGTGTAGCCTAATGATTTTTAGTCATGAATATTTGAAGAGTTCATTTGATAAACTCCATTTTTATAAATTTGTAAAGTCACATTTAATAATTTGTGTATCAACTGTATGTTTGTTGTGCTTTGTTAATTTAATTTAAAAGTCTTTTTTATTTTTATTTTAATCCCGTATCATATTAATTACTGGGAATGCACAATAAAACAATATGATTTTTACATTAAAAAAAAAAAAAAAAAAANTAAAAAAAAAAAAAAAAAACTGGAGCTATCCATTTTTGAAACTCTTCATTTATTTTCTGTTCCATTCTTGAAATAGATGTCTCTCTTCTTGTTTGAGATAACTGAAAGTCTTAAATGCTTTAAAACTTTTTCTAAAGTCTATATATATATAACAATCACACCAATTTACAATATTTTTAAAAATCCTATATGATATTACCAGCACAATAAAGATTTTGTGAGAGCAGGAATTTGATAAAATAATTAAAGTGGGAAAAGTTTAAAGTCGGGAAAAATTAGCAGGAAAAGCTGCAGATTTATCGTATTTAAAATAATCTTTTACAAACTGTGTTGTGAACACATTACAAAAATAACACACAACCAAGAAATATAAGTTTCAGTCATTTTGCAGATATATATTGTTTGTAGATTCATTAAAATATTGTTACTGCAAAATTGTGTGATGAACTGATTAAATTCTAATGTGAGTTTTTTGTTGGTTTGTTTTTTTCATTTGTGCTGCGTCTTGTAATGGATTTTTTTTTTTTTTTTTTTTTAAGGTTTATACATCATGTTATCCAGAACTAAAGGCCTAAATCCTACATGAAGTGACTTTGTTATTTATAAAGGCAAGGTTAGGGTTCAGTTAGGGTTAGGTAATCTTAATGCTACTTTATCATATAGATAGATAGATAGATAGATAGATAGATAGATAGATAGATAGATAGATAGATAGATATAAGAAAAGAAAAAAAAGAAAAATCAGTCTCCTATAAATAACTCATTATATCATGATAACAGCTTCAAATGCAGATCTTTAGTGTATAAATTGTTATCCAGAACTAAAGGCCTAAATCCTAATGAAGTTCACTTTATTAATTATAAAGGCAGGGTTAGGGTTCAGTTAGGGTTAGGGTTAAGTAAGGGTCAGGCTTAACCCTACTGTATCATATCATACAGAAAAAAAATAAAAATAAATCTCCTATAAAGAACTCATGTCATGATATCTTCAAATGCAGCTCTTTGTTTTTTCTGTTTAGGTGTAACTTTCTTGGGAAAAGTGCTGCATTCAATTCAAACATAGAACTTGGAATTTCTGACCTCCAACTAGGAAAAAAAAATCACAGCAAATGTGGAGAACAACTCTAAATTCTTATTCAGAAAGTCAGGCAAGGTTCTACAATGCTGTGTTCAGTACTGACATCATTTAAATATGCGCATAAACAGTTCTTCATTTATTATCAGCAAACAGACACATAACATATAACAATGCAATGCAGCAGCTGTTTTGAAAAGGCAAATAGCTCTTAAATGCTAAAACGTAGCTTCTTTCAGTCTGACAGAACTATTTGTTTTAGTCAAATGATGTTTGGTCTTAAATTACATCATTCTGATTTATGGTTTCACAGTTCCAAGGTGCAACAAATGCACCTTAATATGAGTAAAAAGAATGTAAGGCAGAACTTCTTTCAGTGGTTCTCAAATTTTTGAACCAAGTACCAGTTCACTAACAAGCCACCAAATCTAAAAAAAACAAACAAAAAAAAAAAAAANCAAAAAAAAAAAAAACAAAAAACTGAAAAACCTCATGCAAGTGTGTAATGTACTGAAACTGAGTTCAGTATTTTACAGTAAGAGTTAAAAAGTTACTGATGCCACGTAGAAGAGAATCACGTGGTGTGAATGAGATCCGATTAACTGGGTTGTTTTCATCAAAAAAATTTAATTATTAATTCAAACAAACTTATAATTAAACTTCTCAAAATTCTCAATGAAACCCATTTTATTTGTGAATAATTTACCACTTGTTTTGATTTTCTGCAGAAATTTCCAGATTCTGATATACCACCAGGGGGCGCTTTAAGTACCATTGGTGATACAGCTACCTCAGTTTGAGAACCACTAGCTTTATCCTTTCTGAAAGATTGTCAGACACATAATTATCTATTTATGTATGTATACAGTATGCGTGTAAACCGTGAATAAAACAGCGACCAGTCATCTAACATCTAAGAATTGATATAATTAAAAAAGAACAGACAGTATTTAGTTATGAATGAACATTTATTAGTTATATTTGTATATGTACACCAAAGGTACAACACATATTGATATGTAGAAACAGATGTTTATGTATACCACAGAGTGAGGAAAGAATTCATGTTTTTTATAATTTTTTTCTCAATATTGTATCCCCCNCACACACACATATTTTCTGCCTTTACATCAAAATTACACCAACAGCTTTACAAAGAGGGAAGGCCTAGAAAAGGAAGATGAGAGGTTATCAGGACACGTTTTAATAGAAAAGGACAGGCTTGAAGATATACTGGCCAATCATATTATCAGAACCATTAACTTGACACATTTTAGTCATTTGTGCGTGCATGTTTTTTTTCTCTTTTTTTCTGTCAATGAAACACAAATGGCAAATGAAATCAAGGCAGTTTATTGATTTTTACAAGCCTCCGTGTTGTCGGAGGAGCAACAAGGGCTATTTTTCTGGCAAATGTGGGGAAACGTGGCATATAAACAGGCTAATACTGTTTGGTCTATATATATATATATATATATATGAGACTAACATGAGCTCTCTCCATTGAAAAGACAAAATGATCACAAGTCACCTGAGAAAGGCTGCTCAATACTGTAACAGGCTTTAGCTGCTCCAGGCATTTGAATATTATTTGTCTTTAAGTTGCTCAATCTTACATTCAGGACAAATTTGACCTTTTCCTTTTTGTTTCTTCATCACACTAACTTCCACATCACCAAAATATCTCCCGTTGGCTCCCTTTGTCAAACCAGAAACTTCCCCTTGCTCTTTCTCTCGATGCTTGCTTTAGGATTACTATAATTTCTGGAAAATTCTGCATTGCCACTGAACAGAACAATTATATATCTATTTATGTACAATGAAAATGAATGCACACGGCTTATATCTTCATGGAACAAACATTCAAAACGCTTACATTAGATACAAAAAAAAAAGATATTTATATATTGGCATGTGACAGGTAAGTAAAACAACTAGTTAACAGCTATTAGAGAATAAAAAACAAGCAATTTATTACACGATTTCTCTCTATACATTTTGTCTAATCTAATTTTATACTCAGGACATAGATTTTTTTTTTCTAGAGGATTACATTAAAAAAAGTCACATCAATGTAACTATATTCCTACATACCATTTCAACGCCCCCAAAAGAAAACAAAACAAGCAAACAAAAACATCTGTTACCTACAATATATACAAAAAGTGCAAGGAGGCACTTCAAATATCATGCTTTAAAGATAGTGGTGCAAAAAATAATTTTATTTTCATGCTTCTAAAACCGCGAGTTTGAACATAGTAGTGGTCCAACACTCAATCCCCATTGATGACACCATACTTCCTGAAGGTCACGAGGTCAAAGGTCAGGCTCAAAGGGCCTGTTAGGTGTCAATGCCAAGCTACAGCTCACTGATTACAATTATCAGTGCAGTGACCTTGCAGGATCAAGAGGGTTTGTGTGCATGTATTTGGAAAACAGGTGTGTACGTGTGTTGGAGTGTGTGTGCATGTGTGTGAGCATAATTTGTGTATATGTAGGTGTGCTTCAGTCCATGCAGTGTGTACAGCAGAGGTGTGTATAAAGGACTGGGTGCTGCATTAAGTGTTAACTTTTCTAGTTTCTTTAACTGGCTTTTGTCTTCATGCTCAAATTGAGCAATCAGTTTGAAATTAACATCTTCAAGGCAAGGTTGTCATTAAGCAAAACAAAAAGAAGCAAGACAAGAGAGAAGGACACCATACTGAGAAAAAACCCCCCCACATCAACGTGGAGGAACTCACGTCTCACTCACACAGGCTAAAAAGGTTAACAGCCAGCATTCCAGCTTGGTTTGTGTGTTTAAGTTCTTTATAAGAGAGGAATATGTTTTTTATAACCTGATAATTGGCGTAAACTGTGTTGTTAACTGCCCATTGTTGTCTTCTGCGTGTGATCTAAAATGTCTTCTCACCAGCATGGGCACACAGCTGCAGCATATAGGGTTTGTAGAAACAGTCTTGAGCTCTGGTGGCTAAAATATCTCTTTGTTTTCCTGCTCAGATCTGGCTAAACAAGAGGAAGAGCATTTTATCAATGATCCATCTGTGTTTCTGCGAGCCAAGAATCCATCTGACAGCCGAGCATTGTGCTGCTTTTCCCTCCATTTCTTTAAAATTTTACAAATACACCTGTGCTTTATGATACTGTACAATTTGAGGATACTTCAACGACTGGAATGTAATCTGAAATGTGTGTGCTTTGTGTTGTATATTCATGGAATAGTATAAACTGTTTCTTTAAAAAAAAAAAAAAAANTTTTAAAAAAAAAAAAAAAAGTGTTTTGCAAGAGAGTACCTCTTGTGAAGAAGTAAACATTTTAAGATTAAAATTAATTAAAATTAATTCCCTGTAAAAGGAGTTCACATACAAGCCTGAGTATCTTTTCCTGTCTCTCATTGGGTTTTTAGTCAATTTTTTTTTTTTTTTTCAATCAGGGTAAACAGAGGACAAAAATGTGCATAATTTCTGATTCTGCCATTGATGGAAAATTTAAGCTCATTGGCATTTCAGCTTTATTTGTGCTATATCTCATCTTCATTTGTGCTTTTTTTTTTTTTTTTTTTTACTTTTTGTGCTATAATTTATTCAGATGTGTCAATTGTTTAATGTCACTTTGTGTTTAAATTTATTGTTCCTTTAATTGGCATCACAAATTTAGTTTGGAAAAGGGAAAGCACTATATAAAATTTGGTCACTTAAATATTAAAATGGTAGGTTTCTCATATATAGGGCAATGATTTTCTTGGCTTGAGGCTTTTGGTTTGTCAGAACGATGTAAGAACACTGAGAAAATGTGTAAGCAGAGACGAAATGGAGGCAGTTAAAGGCCTCTGTGAGTTGACTGCTTTGTTGCCTGTTTGGTCCCTATAATTAACTTGGTCATGTTCTTAAGCCCAGCTCTTTTTCTTTCACTCTATCACACGTGCACACACACACACACACACACACTTTTTATATCTCACTCAACCGGTGACATAAAGAAAAAAGTCCCGTTTTCTTACAGTAGACAAAAAGAGAAGAAAAGTGGATAGAATGGGCTCCATGGTGTACGTCGTGCTTTACAATTTGACAGAAAATGTGCTTCTACGTTCATTATTGTTCTCCGCCGGCGACCCTTTCACCAGTTAGTTAGACATCGGAGTAATATTGGGCCACTTCAAAGGCTCAGACAGTCGAGAATCAAAGATGAGACGGAGATGAAAAGCTGTGGCCCCCTGCAACACATGGTGATGGTACTGACGTGTAAAGCAAACACGTTCAATACAAACACTCCATCAGTCTGTCACAATTAACGCACTAAATCCCAATCATCTGCTGTCATTAGACTGATGAACTGCCTGTATCAAATCTTCTGCCTATTATTCAGCCATATATTAATCTTGTGTCATCTTATAATTGCAGAACCAGGATCTATTGCTACAAATAACTCATGTAATAACACTCCTTTGTTTCCTCTCCCTTCCCTCCCCAAGCCTTGAAGTATGTTGTGCAAGTATCTGCTACAGAGGACACAATTGTGCTCTGACAGGTAAAGTATACCTTTGTTATCGTTTCACTGTTAAGTGAATTAGTATTATTTATCAGTCAGATAGACGGTTAGAAAAACTTTAAAGGGACTAATAAAAAAATAAAAATAAACTACATAAAAAACAATTAGTATTTCTGTTCACGTGACTTTTTTTTTTTTCATTCACTTTTTCACCAGATAGGAAAGCTTGTGGAGCCCAGGAGCAGGGGACCTCTGTGCTGCCATTATTCATGTTTCCATGGTTCCTCCTCAACAAGCGTACACTCCGCAGCAGAGCCGTTAGTGGCCGAGGTTACCTGTAAGCAGTCAGCAGGGAGAACTGAACAGTAGATACAAGGCACAGACCAAAAAGCAGTTCATCATCATTCTTAAAATACTTTGGATTAAAGGGTGATACAATTACATGCATGTTTTTTCATTCAGTGCTCCCATTTAACAACACAATATACAGAATTTAGTTTCAAGCAAGCAATCTGATTGGTCAAAGCTTCCCAATCAGGCTTGAAAGTCCAAAACATCATGGTTAGTCATGCTTTGTCGTGTTCAACCATGATACAAAGTTTTTGATAAAACCTGCAATTCTTTGGGTGATAATACTTTGGCAATTAAAATACTGCCTCTTAGGTATTAATGCAATATTGCAATGTGTACAAATTAAGGAGAAATACTGGAACTCCTGGATGATGACAGGTGATTGTGCTTATGGTAGTCCTAAGAGGGGAGCAAAGTTTCTTTTACTGACCTGGAAACAGACCACACATTTATGCTGAGCACAAACTTAACACACACATAAAACTGAATTAAATAAAAGATAAACATAAATAACAGAAAACAAGGTACAGTACAAACACTACATAATGAATGCAGTTTTAGTGTACAAAAGTTATTTTGCAAGGCAGTCTACATCAGTAACATTTTTGAAAAAGTGTTAGAAATGTGAGTCATGCTATTTACTCTCATGCTATTAACAGAAAACAGAAAAATAAATAAGTTGAGATGGATGCTGGAAATAGCAAGCCTTTGTGTCACGTTTAACTGTAAATGCCCATGAATAGATGAAGACTGACATAGCAGAATATAACTTTTCCCTATGGACAGATTGCTTGCGTGACAGGTTGCCTGCGTTGCCAAGCAACACTCTTCATCCTTTAATAAATGAATAGGCTCATCAGCAGACCTTTTCAGCCAGGGTGTGTGCACGTCAGAGAACAAGCGCCATGAACTCGAGTGTGTTATTCTAAATGCAGGACTACATTCACAGACGGGATTTAAAGTGCATTATGTTTTAAATTATGAGAGCTGCTTCACAGCTTCACAACATTGTTCTCACAGTGGCTAGAAATAGATGGTGGAATGAAAAACACTGGCTGGGAATGACTCAGTGTTAGCATGTTCACAGGAAATATATGCACTGCTAATTAGACACTATAACACCTCCCCCTTCTGCATTTTAAAGCCTACAGCAATGAGTGAGCCCTCTGGAAATAAACCCATCAAAGAAAGTAAAATCCGATATGTTTTAAGATAAAGTGGAATATACTGAATGAACTATCTGCAGATCAGATGCAGGAAAACATTATTTTATGCAAGTAAGAGCTGTTTGGAAAAACAGATGTAAAGCTTTCATAGTTGGGAAGGTTGCTAAATAATTCCTTGGTCATAATCTGGATTAAATGGCTCCACCTTTGTACTACAGCCAATTCCCAGTAGGTAAAAATAAGAAGATTAGGCAAAAGGTCAAAGCTTGGCTATCCCTAATTTGCATGAACTGAACTTGAATCATTTTCTGGCCAATTCAGTTTTGGCAAAAACAAACGGGCATCAGCTCAGGGTGTTCAGAATCATTTGCACAAAAGCTGCTTATTCCAGAGGAGTGAAATATTTATGTACACATGCATTTGTTCTCTTCCTTCATTTTTGTTCTAAAAATGGCTGTTAAAGTATTTAAAGAAATAATTTTGTACACAGATACAGGACAAAGAATAAAACAGACTAAAGCAAAGATGTACAGTGAGCATGCAGCAACAAAAAGGGTTATATACAAGTCCCTATGTCCGTAAGCATTAGTTGTACCTTGCATTCATCTACTACAACTGAATTGTTAGCAGCAGTGGTGGTAGCAGTAGTGGTAGCGGCAGCGGGTAAGACGCACTGGTTGGAATTGTTTTCGTGGTGGTTCTTCATGTCATCGTAGTAAGACTGGGTCTTTGTCATCATTTCAATGTCGTCAGATTTAGCCATGTGTGCATCCAGCTCGTCAAGCTCCACCTTAGACATGTGGTACACGATGCCCGCACCGTAGGAGTCCCCAACAACATTCACCGAGGTCCTGAATCGGTCCCTGATGGCAGAAAATGTGAAAATGAGAGAAATACAAAGAAGCTAGTACAAGCAAAAGAAAAAAAAATCTTTTCTGACTTTCTTGTCAGAATAGTTTTTGATGCCATACTCACAGCAGCCAGTCAACAGCAACCAGCAGACTGATGTCTTGGGTTGGCAGACCAACAGCAGTCAGGATCAAAAGCATCGTCACCAGTCCGGCACTGGGAATACTGGCTGCTCCAATACTGGCCAGGGTGGCTGTCAGACTAAGGAAAGACACAGCAAAGTAACACACAATCACATTCTGTAAAACCATCAAGCCGCACCACATCCTTCATGCTACCCTGCACCTACCACGATAATTGCACTCTTCACACAGCAATGAATTTGACCATATTAGAAAGAATCTCTACATCTAAGAGCTAGAGATGGTGCTCGTGCAAAGAGCATCCAATGAAGAGCGTAAGAGTAGGTCCTTTATTACAAACTGAGTGGGGTTAAAATGAGAGAGATGTTTAATTTGAAAATGTCAAACTAAAGGTTATCCATCCTTGACTCTCTCTATTAACAGAAGGATGGTGACAGACACCCCAGGAAAAAGCAGCAAATGGTTGGTGTTTGTGTTCTGTGGTACGCTTGCTCTCTTCATCTGTTATCCCTGCTTATCTTGAGATTCTGCATTTGCCATCTCCATTTATTGCTTCCTGCTGTTGAGTTATTTTCTCCTCTATAAATTCCCTCTCTGAAATTGCTGCTTTAGGCTGCTTTATGTTCAATGTTAAATGCCATCAAAGTGTAGCTGTGGTGTTACCTCTGTATTAAGTTGTAATTGTGTTTGGTCGAAAAATTTTGTTTTTGCAGATATAGTTCTTCTCATTTTTGTGTGCAGATTAAATAATTTCGGGAACCCAGTTTTCATACAGGGATCTCAGAAGCGGTATGGAGCATTTCAACATTTTCCAACGTACTATCCAATGGTCTAGAAGATGTCAATAATACAAATGATTCAGGCATGGAAATTAAAAATACAAAATGTTTCCTGACCTGACAGTGACAATCTGACCCGGATCAAGGTAGATGCCATTCATTTGGGCAATGAAGATGGCTGCTACAGCCTCATACAGAGCAGTTCCGTCCATGTTGATGGTGGCACCAACTGGAAGCACGAAACGAGTGACTCTTTTGTCAATACCGAGGTTCTCCTCCAGACAACGGAAAGTGACAGGGAGTGTTCCAGCACTGGTGGGACAAAAGAAAAAGGTAGATGTTAAAAGGGCTAAGGTTCCATTTATCCATCCATCCATCCATCCATCCTATCATTGTTGCTACGCTGACCTGGAAGCTGTCCCCAGGGCGGTGATCCAGGCCTGAAAGATGCCCAGGAAGAAGGTGAAGGGGTTTTTCCTGACGATGACAAAGTAGATGCTGGGCAGGAAGATCGCGCCATGGATGATGAGGCCGATAATCACAGTCACCATGTACATGCCCAGCTGCCTGGCCACTACCTCCAGATCCTTGATGGAGATGATCTTACCACAGATCAGACAAGCAATACCAAAGGGGGAGTACCTGACATGAAGGAAAAGCTTCTTTTACTTGAAGTTTTTTTTCTAAATACTTTTCAAAGCAGTTGTCAGAAACATCGATGAATTGTCCTTGTCTTAACAGCAAAAACTCACTGCTTTACTACATTTAAATGTTGTCATGACTTGAACAATAACTTGGCGTTTATGAGTTTTTTTCTGTCTCATAATACAATGACATCATGTTTAAATGATTTTCACACAAACATATTTGTGTGACATTAATGTATATTATTGCAGTGATATGCTATACATGTGATACTAACCACATGATCATGATGACAAGTTTCATCACAATCTCATTGAGGATGTTGAAGAAATCAATCATGAGTTTGGCCCTGTCTCCCATCTTGCCCATGCAGATACCAAATGCAATAAAGAAACCAATCACACCTGTGGCAGAAAATCATAAATTGTATCAAGCACTGAATGCAAATATGGTCAGATAAGATGATTAGAGCATGATGGAAATTATGATATTTGTGATTATGAGATTTAAAATCCATACTGACAGCCAAACATAAGGTTTACCCACAAGTTTGTCACTCAAATTCTGTCATTTTGCTGCTGAAAATCCATTCTGCTTTAACTTTCTTAATGTTAAAAAATTAACATACCCAGAACATTCATGCCACTTTTGAACTGCAGGGACTTTTTGATGATGAACTGAGGCTCCTTGGTGATATTAGCCACCAAGCCCTCCACGGTGGTGGCATTGATGTCTTCTTCAACAATCACTTCTACCTTCTTAGTGACAGTCTGGATCTGAGGTAGAGAAGGAAATGATATTGTTGAAGAGGTGGATGGTTGATGATGGGCTAGATATGATATTCTTTATGAAACAATGGATTCAACTACTTGATTACTGCTTCTTAACAGCAAGTAGAGGAGATGCTATACTTCTTGATTACTGCTTGGTGAAATTGTGCCACTGTTAGCAATTTGCCCTCTATGCCTACATATCTGCAGTTCTACACCTTTCTCAACACAAAGAGCTGACACTAAACCAAGACCAACATCTCATGAAGATATGTTGTTAGCTTACATGGAGCTAACATCATATGTTAAATACAAGCATAGACTATATGCCAGTTTACAAACGTGGTCTAACCACTAACATTTTGCCACATAATCTCTTTAAAGCCCAGATCATGGTATGAATTTACTTTAGTGTTGTTTCAGGAAATCACGCTACACTGCTAATTAGCATTTCCTCCATGGTTTTGTTCCTTTGTGCTTGAATCACATACAGCTATTCCCTCAAAGGCAGGACAGACAGGTTGGAATTGAATTTGGCTGAATTTTGACAGCAGTGGCAAAGAGGAGAGTCTGCAATGTTGAGAGGCACCACACCACTCAACTTCTTAGAAAAGTACAGGACAACCAGCGCATTGTAAACTTACTGGCGGCGATCATGTGTAAGCAGTATTAGAATTTAATGTCATTTGAATTCCTGTGTCAAGAAATTGTCTGCAAGGCGATGAAGGCAAGAACACCCCTCTATATTCTGAACATGTTCATCATTCTCTCAGTGTTGATATGGTATTCCATATTTACTGATTCCACTCATCCCTGTCCATATCATGTCAGGCTTCATAGACCTGACATGAAAATGTCATTTACTAGCAGATAAGAACTGTCTGTGCTATTTGACATTTCAAAGCATCTAGCACTTCCGCATTAATCTGTGTGTGTGTGTGTGTCATCTTCTCATTGGGTCAATACCTGCTGGAAGCAAGCTTGCACCAGATTCTCTGGGAACAGATTCCTGATCAGATCAAAGAAGGCGTCCAAGCTGGAGACCTCATCATTTTTCTCGCCCTCACCCAGATTCTCCTTCAGTTTGGGGTTGCCAGGGTGGATGACTAACACCAGGATGACTCCCAGCACAGCAGCAATAACAGTGGTGCTTATGTAGTAAACCATAGCTCTGGTGCCCAAACGACCACTAGATTTGGCATCCAAACCAGCCAGACCTGCAGCCAAAATAAGCAAATTGTGTTTACCTGGAAATTATTTGGTATTATTGGATGGAATTGTTGATTCAATGCTCTGGGCATGAAAACAAAGCTCATTGGAGGATTATATAATGGTTTTTGATCATGAGCATGATGTGTGGCATGATGAAAAAATGAGTTATCGTGTCTGATGTGATTTCAGAATCAGGAATAATAGAAGAGCTTTCTTTTCATCTGTAATTTTAGTATTATGACAGTACAAGGAACGGTTTACATGTTAAGAATTTACAGTTTGCCTTTGCATTCACTCTCAAAATTTGGGATCAAATGCACTGAAGAACAAGAGCTTGGTCAAGACTAAAGTAAAGATTATGTTATCTATCTATCTGAAATAGAATTCCTCTTAAAATATCAATTAAGATGGGATAGGTTAAGGCTACAAATGCCTGTACAGTCTATTCCTGTCAAACATAAAACATGCCTAAATACCATATATACATGTGTATCACCTGTAATTAAACTAGAAATGATGAGTGGTAGGATCAACATCTTCAGCATCCTCATCAGGATATCTCCAGGAAAAGCAATCACCATGACAATATCTGGGTGGATCGGGGAAGCGACACGAAGCAACATCCCTGCTACAGCTCCCAAGATCACACCTGAAGTGTCAGAAGAAAGTGACTCAGTGAAAATGCAAACCTGTACAGTGGAAGAATAGAATGAGGTGAAATATGACATTTCGTCTCATGGTACAAATTATTAAATTGAAGGAATGAAATAAATAAACTCAGATAAACTGTTTGTAATTAAAGGACAAATGACTAATTTGAGGAACGATTTAAAAATTTTTTACCCGGGCAGCTGCAGTAAACACAACTGCAAAAGTACTTTTTCCCATGATTTCCTATGTAACTACTGAATTTTCTTGCATTTCCCAAGACATTCTTGAATCAGTAGCTTTTTGATGATGTCATCATCAGACAATCAATCAAAAATAATTATGTGAATACTGCCAAAATATCTTAGCAACATCAGTAAAACAGCAACAACTAGTTAAAGTGAACCTGAGTTTACTGAACTGAGGATGGGTGCTTATAAATTCAACTTTTCATTTTCAGTTAAAGGAACTCAAAGGTGCACAATCCTGCTTTGAATGCAGACCACTGTCTCATTATTCAGCTGTTTGGAGGCTGTGAGTCAGACTCCAAGAGGACAGTGGGTTGGTGAGATAAATCTGAAATCTACTAAGAGAGTAAAGCTTGTAGATCAGATCAGACCTTAAGATCAGATCTATTTGAAGCATTAAGGCAGAGGCAGCAAGTCAAATTTTCACAATCCACAGTAAAGCATTGTTTGGGAATAATAAAAAGTTATCTAACCCTAACACCAGACTAACATTTCCTTTGCATTTTCTACTTTCCGTCTGACCTCTGTTCATTCTCTAGTAACATTTGAAAGATCAGCCCCTCCCTAATGAGGCCACTGCTGACCTATGCAGTTTGTCTGTTCCAACTAACACTTTCCTACCACACACTGTTTCTGCCCTCCAAATGCAGATGACCTCTGTGTGCTTGAAACCTCTTGTTATCCTGCTGACCAAGCTTCTATGTCTGTGCCCCTCAGACCAGACAAAACTCCAGCATTCCCCCCCCGGGGCTGCACTTCCTCTGAACCACACTACTGCCAAAGATCAGAGAGACCGAGGCGTTATTTATTACCAAACACTGGAATCGAATCCCTTCCAGCTTCTTTAAAATCGTAAGCTGCGCTCAATGCCTCAATCTACCCTTTACTCCAGCAGCATCCTGTGGATTCTGCACACCCAATGGTTTTGGATGGCACTTGATTTCCTGTGCCTCTCTTTGGCCCTTTTGCAAACCACTATTCAGGCCCTTATCTGCCAAGTGACAGATGATCAATGATCATGCTGGCTCACTTACTTTGAAGGAGCCATGCCAAGTGGAGTGAGATGCACATATTACACAACGTTTGCTCACACAAACCCACACTAATAAAAGCAAGGGTACAGACAGACAGCACGTACACAAAGAAATACACACATATTTGCACGTTTTACAATAAAAACACAACAATGTGAGACAGATGACCGATGATCTCAAATTCCAACACTACATTGCCCCCTCTCCTTTTCATTAAAACTCCCCCTGTGGTGCAGTGAATAATCCTCATAATTGTAATTTTTTATGCACCACCATATACACTCTGCAGAGTGTTTTTGATTTCAGCAGGTATCATGGAGCTCGGGAAGGTCACACACACACACACACACGCACAGTCGTTTCACTGTCTGATGCTCCGAGCCAGCACAGATGGCGACGTCTCCAGATAGCTGCATAATCGAGCTCTGGAGTTGACAGAACACTGAGCTCCATGGTCTTTAGCGTGACCTGATAAAAACTGCTACTGTCGATATGGTCACCTACCGAGGACGGTAAGTGTGAGCAGGAGGTTCTTGAACATCTTGGAGCAGAATGCGGCACATTTGGACTGGGGCCTGGCCTCAATGGGCTCCAGGTGACTCTCGTGCATCCTCACTTCCACTTGTTTAGGCATACTGTTGGCACTGTCACAGAAAGAGGAGAAAGAAAAAAGAGAGCAAAACTGGTGATTACAGAATCCCCAAATCAAGCTGTGAAAAAAAAATCTTGGATATAAAGCATTCTACATCATTATACATCATGTGATCATGTTCTGTCATGTGCTATCAGCGTGACAACTTTCTTATGCTGTCACACCATCGTAGTTACTACAGTATCCAACAAATAGCTATTTACAGTACAGAATAACTATATACAGGACAAAAGAGATTTACCAAATATAAAGGACTCCCATAAAGCAGCATGCTAAAAATCACACTGAAATGAAGCATTTTTAATTAGTAAAATACAATTTAATATATTTATGGACTACTGAGTTGGCTCCCATTGTAAACAGAGACAGAAGCATTTCCTGGTGAGAGGATGAGTCTTTAAGACAGTGCTGAAGAACAGGAACAGATGGAGAAAGAAAGGCAAACAAGAGCTGACAGTCCAAGAAAACTGTTAAATTACACGTACACATGCACACACATACACTTATCATCTCTCTGTCTGTCTCTTTAATTCTTCGCATAAGAATGTCGCAGGAATTTTCCAAGGCACACAAAACTTCAAACAATATTCCAGGAAGACAGAGATGAGTCACACAGCCTAATTAACTGAATGTAAAGCGACTGCCCATCACATTCTGGTTTCCTGTCATTTCGTTGAGGTGTGAATGAGTTCGTTAATCAGGAGAGAGCAGCTGTGTCTGTCACATGGCATTTAGGTGTACAGTAACTCTGTCACTATAGCGCGAGAACATTTTATTCATCCTCTACTCGACAACTTGCAGCAGTCATCTACCATCTGTCTCACTTTTAGGTCTTTTTTTTTTTTTTTTNTTTTTTTTTTTTTTTGCAAATACTGAAATGAAAATGCCTCTGTTGCTGTTCATCTCTGGTAAACTCATTCAGAAGGCCTGAAGTCATGAAGGACAAAGAGCAGCAAAGTGACTGAGTCTGACCTTTCACCTCACCCCAGGCATCAAAGTCACAAAGCCTCAATAGTGTAGCTAATTTTTTTTGTCCTCGTATCCTCCCCCCATAGTCTGTAATGAAGTGTGAATAACTCCAACGATATTAATCATGTTGTCTGTTGAGTGTTTTCAAAGCTGAAGCTTGATCAAAGGCAGCACAGAGAGCTCAAACCAATAGGAAACTTCCTCGCCATCCCAAAGGCTCTTCATGGTGTTACTGTTGTTGTGTAAGTTGTCGCTAATAATTCCACACGAGCACACTCACACCTCCCCCAACTTTGTGTGTTGCTGTGTTTTAAGCCTGGCTATAGGACGACCACCTGGTTGGCTTCCAGGCACGCAGATGGATGAGTCCTATCTCCTCTTATTAATTTCAAAGTGACGTGTGAAAAACATAAAATACATCCAAACAGCGGGCAAATATTACAATTCCGCTCTACATAGGCATGTTTCTATATTTCAGAAAAAAAGCTGCATAAATTGATAAAACTCCAGGGATGAAATGCTTAAAAATTACCATTACATTACTACATAATCCCTCTCTATAAGACTGATGAAAGCTGTTAATTAAATTTTCCACTTTTCCCTCCCTTTCGTTATTTTTAGCACTGAGACAGGAAGCAGATGTCATAGTGGTCGGATATTATTCTGCCATGAGCCCTTTATTAGCTCTGCTCAAGTCAGAGATAAATGAGAAAAAGAGCTTTGACTCAGTGGTAGATGAAAGTGAAATCAAGAGAAATCCGTTACAACAGGAAAACATTTCACAGCGAAACAGGAAAATTCAAGGTGTTTTCATGTTGAAGAATGTATCTTAATGGACTGAAGAATTCTGTCTGCCCTTAGGATTGTTCTGAGACATTAAGTGTCAACGTTTTTTTTTTAGCAATGATTGAGTAAAATGTAGTAGGAGATGTTTGCTTTATAAACCAGATCATTTTACCCTAAAAGTAATACCACAAATATGATAATAGGGTCTCACAGAATATAGCTTTTATGCTGCCAAAAAGCTGCCAAAATCATATACCTTAGAACGCAAACATAATGATAAACACGTATAAAGGCAAATAAAAAGACATACATATACAGGAAATTTTCATATGCACATATACTTCTTTCCCTTGGTCTCTAATAGGATCATTTTATAAACCAGTTAATCTTAGCTTAGAGATTAGTCAGATTAATTGCATTACAGAAGTGTGAAGCCATAAAAACTTAATGAGGGTCTTAATAAAACAGGACCTAGTATCGTCCATGCAACATGTCCAAGGAGACGTTAAAATTCTCTGCAAGTCAGCAAGTTATACTTATCCTTCAGCTATTAGAAATGAAAGAAAAATAATAATTAAAATAAGAGGAAAAGCTCAGGTTTACATTGAATCAGCAAATGAAAAGAAAAAGTAAAATGAGTAAAAGTGCAGAATTGCGAGCTAGATGCATAATACTTACTTCATTTCTGGTGGAGTTGAGGTAAGTGCTATATACATTGACCGATATCAAATCTCCAGTCTTTGGTATTTAAGAATGAATCAGCAAAGAAATTGATAGCGGCTTTACAACTGCTGCATCCAGAATAGTGGCCAGTTGTCAGCAGATTTGGTCCCCTGGTCGCCACAGAGGAGCTGAGCTGACAACCTGAAGTTCTCAGCAGGTCATCAGCTCCTCCAAAGCATCCAGAGAGAGTCGAGTCAACACAGCCCAGACGACGGACCAAGTCACAGCCACAGCAACCTGAATTGCCCCATCCTGATGTCTGCAACCCCTCCACNCTACACATGCAAAAAAAAACAAACCAAAAAAAACAGACAAACAAAAAAAAAACATAAGTGGAAGGAGGAGTTAGCATCTGAGCTTAAGAGTCAAATCCCTCAGGGTCCCTCCATTCCGTGGACACTGTAATCCCCCTAGAGAGCATGCTCTCTGCCTCATCCAGCCTCCATAGGATAGTGAAAGACAGGCCAGGCTGTTGGAGATGATCATGATGATGCCCACTAATGGGCCAACAAAGGCAGTAGCGCTTTGTCAGTAGCCATTTTGCTGAGAAGGGAATGAATGACAACGTAATGATGGATGGAGGATTTAACTTCGATAATGTTGCCGTTTTTACAGCTTTGAGGCAGTATGATGGACAGCAGATGAGACATTAATGTTAACTGCTCTGGGTAGTTACACTGCAACATGTCACTCATCACACTGTGGTCCAAGAGCTTCAAAATGTATAATGCACAGATTATAAGGTGAGTTTATCTCTCTGCCAATGCTTATGTAACAAAGGGTCAAAGATCAACCCATCAGATTCAAAAATATTAGCAAAGTAATGGTCTCTTTTGTAGCTCTCAACCGAAAAAGTGAAAGAAAAATACTTAACAGATCCACAAACCCAAATCACAAATGTCCCCAGTGTATAGATTCCTCCCCACTATTCAGTAAAACTCAAAAGGCCTGAGCGACAAAACACTGATGACCAACATGATTCATGTGAGGATGGTGGTGTCACGCTGATTTTTCTCCAGTCTCCCAGCAGCATGGGACTTCACATTGTATTGAGCAGTATCACATTATTCTAATTAGGGAAATGTGTTGGAAAGCTATTTCCTCTTCAAAACAAATGACCAACCGCACAACAAATGCCAGAGGAATGCCATCTCTGTCAGCGAAGGTTGTGTCATGAGAAATCACTCATCCTAAAATCCCTTGACGTGTCATACGCATTCAAAGGGCTCTCAGGGAAAAGGGACCATTTTTGGGATGAGTGAGAAAGCAGGACAGAGATGAAGGGGTTACAGAGGGGAGTAAGAGGGACACTAGGGGAGAAGAGGGGTACTGGGGTCACACTACCACCACTGAGCCAAAAGAGGGGCCTGCGAGGGGAAGGTTGAGGCAGCCATCCCTTCTCTTGGCTGGAACCATGTGAAGCGCTCTGCTTCCTCTCTCTTCCTTCTGAGGGGCTTTGTTTCACACGCAAACAGTGGCGCTGGCCCCAACATGCCCGGCCAAGCATTGCATCCAAACTGGCTTGGGCGAGGAAAAAAAGGGAGGGGGGGNGAGGCGGGGTAGCGGGCATATCCAGAATGCCAGTTCTTTCAGGCCACTGATGTCATGCCTGTGCCCACCGTGGGAGAGCAACGGACGGACCAAGGCGCCCCTTTCTCTTCCCCCCTCCACAGTCTCTTTTTCCAGGATGAATGAATCTTTTAGAAGCGGCAGCTTATTGTGTCCCATAATCGACGGCGATTATCCCGATTTTATGCCGCCTTCCCAGTGCGAGGAGGTTCCCTGAGTGTTGGCATTGAGAGCAGCCGCGATGCAGCAAGGACCATGAGGGGTTGTCCTAGCAACACTATGCGGTTTAAAGAGAAGGGGATGAAGGGGAAAGAGGAAGCTCACAGCCACACACACCCACAGTCTACATGTACACACACAAACACACACATCCGTATAAAGATGGTGTAAAGCTTGATAGATTTGCTGAGAGATTGACACTTTCAATTTGTACTTTAGTAGAGATAATTTAATTTCACAGACCAAGGAGTAATACATCATTCAAACGCATTCAAAGACAGAAAAGTGTTTTTGAAGAGCAGTAACATCAACACTTTCCCAAACACATATCAACGCTGAATAATTAATGCGCTACTATCGTGTGCCATTCAACTCCACTCGATCATGTAATCAGCTGCATTAGCACATGATAATCATAACAAGTTTGCATTTCATACTGATTATAAGGTTATATTTATCTAATTCAATTATTGTTGGGATCCATGTGGTAGATTGAAGGGACATGTAAATGAGAATACAAGCTTCCCACTGGTCTCTTGAGGGGCCCAATGCCCGTTCTCATGACTGGAGCATCACAATATACTGTGAGGTAAAGACAACTGGAGTTGAGCCAGGCTCCGGATATATCTGGCCCCTCTAGGCCTCACAGCCACTTGCCATGCAGTGGGAAGAAATACTGGCTGCCAAGGAGCTGTGAAAAAGCCCCCAAATGAAGCTCTCAGCAAACACTTCAGGTTGTGCTGTGCATAGGAAGTGGGAGATAAATTCCACTATCTGAAGAAAGGGAAGCTTTGTCATTCTTCGCCTCTCAATTATGTATCCCTAGATGGTTGCTGGGATGAAGGTATTCAGTGATAGATAGATGCATGGTCTATCATGCGAATCTGGTTCCTTCTGTCAGAATTGTTACCTATTGTTCTTCATGCGCAACAAAACTCAGAAGAAATCCTAAGAGTGCTGCTAAGTAAAAAACAATATTCCCTGAGTGGAGGGAGGCAAACTTTTCTTGCCTCAAGACTTTGAACAGTTTCTTCCCCAATTAAATTTGCCCACACTGTTGAAAACTCCATCATACATTCTCCAAAAATTGCCAAACAAAAAAAATGCTTGTAAAGAAAACAGCAGTTTGTTTTTCTACCTTATTCTGACATCTCTCATACTTGCAAACATCACCTCAAAGATAGTGAGAGTAATCACCAGTTCATTTCCTGTCTATAAAGTCAATATGCATGAGCAGCCATCCCTTTACTGTTTGTTTGGCCAAATCTGGTACAAGCTTGGCACTTACATGAACTATAAATATTACTGTCATACCTGCCTCTTCAGTGTGGATGAACCAATCACTGGAGCTGTTATCCTCTAGATTTAATTAATAAATTAGGTGTGCAAAGTCACTCTCTGGTCAGTTTGAAAGACAAGATCTTGAACTGCTTCAAAGTGAAATAAGAATAAAAATCTGATCAATGACTGGCAACAAGCCAAGGCTCTGCACAGTAAAGCAGCTTTTTCTTGATATTCACTCAATATCCTCACTTCCTGTTTTTGTTTGAATGAAATAAGTCCAACTGTGTAAATAATCAATCACCAACTTAGACAAATTACATAATAGTGTGAAAGGAAAAATGTTTCAGTTTCATTATATGCAAATCCAAACAAAAACGTTCTTGTCAGTTCCATTACTAACTTCGCAAAATCAGCAATGACACAATATTGTAAATAATGTAAAGAAAATAAGAGACATGTAAATTTGCCATGTTGTGTTTATTACCACTGCAAAACATAGAAATATTAGAAAATATTAAGGTGAAACTTTGTTATTCTGTTGGAACACACTATATCTTCTTTTTTACAGTCCTATTAAATGTGGGTACTGCCATGTCAAAATTACTACTGAATTTAGTTTATAGGTCTAAATACTGCCTAAATTCTTTTGAACTACACAAAGAAACATTTTTTTCTTTAGTAAAAATATTCACTAAACGATAGCTTTTTTGAATCATCAAAGATGCTTATAAAATATGTAATATCCTCTAGGAATTATGCCATTTCAAAGTAAACTGTTGGCTTTCTTGATTATAGCTGCACTTCTTTTATTATAGTATCTCCTAATACTGACCTGGTAAATACCTCATACTTAGAATGTTCATTAGGAATTGCCTTGAATGTATTTGAACAGTCTGGTCTTGAGAGGTTATGCCTGCCAAGCCGACATGGGGTAACAAGGCAGGAATTCAGTACCATGGTCAGTGACACAGCCTCAGACTTCAATACAGGTCAAACTGACTCATGCTGTGTTTAAGGAGCTGCTGTGCCTGTTACCACAAATTAAAAAAAAAAAAAAAAANAAAAAAAAAAAAAAAAAAAGAAATGGCATTCCAACCGCAACAACAAAAAGCACAATTCATACACACCTGTTGTAATAAAATATTCTACAAATTGTCAGATTAAACTCTAGCGGATGACCCTGAAATGCCTGGTGATGAAAGCAACCACAAGGCTGCTTTTATTCAAACTCCTATTGGATACAGATTTGGATATATCATATCCAAATCATTTTGCCTGGCACATTTGTAATTCAAATTCAACAAATGTCAAATTTTACCTTTTTTTTTTTTTTTTTTTTTTTTTAAACAAACAATACGGGCATGTCAGCATCCTGGCAATGCATGACTGAACCATACATGCCTGTCATACAGCATTTTTTTTTAGGTTTCCCTTTGTTTGGCACAACTCTTTGTGTCCATAATGAGGCAGTCATTAGAGAGAGCCCCTCTGGGAATCCTGAGGCTTACGCTGCTGTAGACTGCTCAGGTCTCTCAGATGTGACCAGATTTACTGTAATTATGTGTTAATAGTCCATTACAATGGGGAGTGGGCATCAGGACTGAATAGATTGTTTCCCATTTATCTGGTTAATATCAGGAGGGAGACTCAGATAGCATCATCAACATGCAAAACCACCTTCATCACTGAAGCCACAATCACTCATTCCCCACCTCTCTCTCTCTCTCTCTCTCTCTCTCTCTCTCTCTGCCTTTCTCCACCTCCACCTATATGCCTCCTCTTTTCATTTTTGGTATTTGCAGCAATCTGCTCCCAAACTCCTTGGCATTGAGATTTCACGTGTTTACTCTGCCTCTGTAACTCACGCTGTACTTCCCTAACCCTCTAAGATTAACATAAGCAACAAAGCTACACTATCACCAACCAAAGTTACACCATTCCTCCACTATCCTTCATCTCCAGCCCCCATCTATCACATGCGAGGATGAAAGCAATGCAGACAAAAGGTCAGCAGAGAAAAGAAGATGATAGTTATCTGTGTGTATTTTTTTTTCCTATGCACCTCCCCTCCATCCTCCCAGTCAGGAGAGGAGTTACACACCTTTTGCAGAGACACACATCTCTAAGCTGTCTCCTTCTATAACGGCTCCTGTGTTCATGCTGACTGGATGTACAGCAATGGTGCTATCATTAGCAAAGGCACATCTGTTTAACAGAACTGCAGATATAGTGGCACGCAGCTTTTGATGAGTTCGGTCCGATCCCCATAAGATCTCATTAAATCAGCCAGCAAGGCAGGACCACCCCACCCCCTACTACAACTGCTGCTATGGTATACACTAGACTGCTGAGAGAGGGCTGGCAGAGGGAGAGAGAGAGAGGCGTATAGCAGACAGGAAGCAGGATGGGAGGGGTGAAACGATAGGAATGCCATATAAAGATAGATGTGTAACAATGTATGGGGGAAGGGTTTTTGATAAATGTATGCTCCTTGCACCCACACAGCAATGAACTGTTTTTTTTTAATAGAATTTTTAATGTACTTTTTAACTGTTGATTGTTCCTAATTTGTAATTGTCTTATGCGGTTGTTGTTGTTGTTTGCGATGCTGCCCTGCTGCAGAAGAATTCCCTCCACTGGGGACAATGAAGAATCTCAATCTAAAAGAAACATGGGGGAGGGGGAAAGAGAAGGTGTGGCTGCTGAAGGTAGAAATGAGACAAAGGAATGGTACAGAATGGATTGAAATGGTGGGGGTGTCATACTAAAGAAGCAATCATTTGAACTGGAAGGTCATCTGGAGCATGCTTCACGTATGGACGCGTGGTTTTGGTGTTATATCTGCTGGATACAGGAAGAGTGTGTCAGGCAAAACGGGATTATTGCGCATATTTCACACATCACTTGACTCACCTGCCACACTATTCCCCTCTTAATCACATCTGTGTCCGTACAAGTACATCACGCATGTGATACAAAAATATTGCAGTTTTCTGTGCTGATAAATCTCTATTGATCCAGTTCCATATATGAGGGGAGGTGAGGGGTTACAGTCTCACTCTGGATTTGCCAGTAAGAGGACTAAGAAGGATGGATGTTCTCTCACTAATTAAACACTGAGTCTGTAGGGACTGAACAGCCTGCAGCAACGGCCGTACCCCGCTCTCCTCACACCACCCCAGCACTGACCGAAAGG
The DNA here is from genome assembly GCA_014773175.1 of Lucifuga dentata. Taxonomy (NCBI): domain Eukaryota; kingdom Metazoa; phylum Chordata; class Actinopteri; order Ophidiiformes; family Bythitidae; genus Lucifuga; species Lucifuga dentata. The sequence goes on along the minus strand of VXCM01001539.1, from coordinate 127,552 downwards.
GCATTCCTACACAAACAACTCATTACATCAGCCAACTAAGCCAGATGACTACACCTACACACACATGCACACACGCACACAGAAGTGCATGCACAAACAAAGTTTGACATTTCAACTATTCCACTATTTCTAGTGTATAACCAAATCTTAAAGACTGATATTTTGAACTGACTAAAAAAAAAGTACAAACAGAAGATTTGTGGTTTATTGTTTTGAGAAAAGGTTTATTAAACCGACAAATATATAAAAAAGAACTAGTTCAAATTTATCATACTGAAAAAACAAGATATTGCTATTTATTTATTGAAGATATGGTGATATTGCACTGTAAAATGTGACAAGTTGATCTTACTTAAAAAAAAAAATCTAGGAAACTGATTGCCTTGAAAAGAGTAAGTAAATATAACTATTCATCTTAAGTTCAAGTAGACATAAAGTAAACAACTTAAGATGAATAGTTATATTTACTTACTTTTATCAAGGCAATCGGTTTCTTAGATTTTTTTTAAGTAAGATCAACTTGTCACAATTTACAGTGTAGTTTTATTTAATTTTGTGGTGATTTTCACATCTAAAGGTAGCCCAGTCAATTTGTTGAAAAATTTACAGGTAAACTTTATGTATAATGCCAAAATGTACCATATTTAGTACAGCAGAACATCAAAATAAGTACTTAAAAGCACATGAGCTAACTATTCCAGTACACAGCTTTGGAACATATGCCACCCTGGCTTGATATCTTCATCTTTAAACAAGCTGAAGCATCCACAGTATGTGGATGTGGAAAGGGCATTTAAGGTGCAAATGTTCTTGGTATTCACTGAAAGTACAGTAACTTTGTCACTCTGTCATCAGCGTGTCTGTGCTGAGGAAGACACATCACATCAAGGATGACTAGAATACAATATGGCGACATATCAGGGAAGCAGAGGAGTGTGACAGCACTCCCTCTCTCTCTCTCTCTCTCTCTCTCTCTCTCTCTCTTTGCATTTGTTTATTTACCTCACCTGCTTGTCCTGAAAAAACACATATTTCCTTGGCTTTATCTATGTATATGTGACAGAAAGCACATTTTCAGCAGAGGCACGTCTGGAACATTTTTTTTTTTTTTTTNATTTTTTTTTTTTTTTTGGTTTTGATACCAAAATACCAACAAACCCTATCAAAAGTAGAAAAAGTTAATTGTTTCAGTGTTTCGGTGCAGCATAGACTATTTCAAGTAGCAACACAAATGATGTGTGAAGAGGAAAATGTGATACAATATGTGCAGGGATGAAGAATGAAAGCCATCCATTTAATTTTTTTTTTCTTTTTTTACTCTTTCAGAAATGCAGAATTACAGCTTGTACAGTTCATAAGCTTATATGTCTACAAGCGTGCTTTTCTTTCAAGACCACTTCTGTGACACTTTTCTTTCAGAACCACATTCATATATGTGAGTAGGGAGAGTTTTTGTTTTCCTCTCTCTTGGAGTACTGTGGAAATGAGAACTAAAGATTACCGGTTACTGGGTGCTGTTGCATGTGAAAAACCACAGCGGGACCACTGCTGGTCCTCAGTTCATTGTTGTCTTTCCACATCATTATTCACTGCATACTTTGTCAAACTATGTAAATATTTCTTCAGTCACACACAGCACTGGAATGGCATTGAGAGTGACTGCACTCGCTTCGGCTTTTTCCACCCCCTAATTACAACCGCCTTCCTATAGTCACAGTCATTCATAATCAGTTAGAACCTCTGGGCAAATGCCTTTTTTTAAAACACATTTTACTTTCTGATCTCCTCACATACAAATCCACAAAGCACATTCACATTAGCCTGCTCAGGGGAAGGTAAAACCCCTCAATCAAGATTTAAGGATACAACAGAAATTCCTCCAAAATCCCCCCGTCCACAGTAATCCTCACAATGTGAGAGGAACCAGGATTCACTGTGATGTCAGCATACATCCTCAGGGCAGGATTTGTAAATCCATGCATCAATACAAAGAACCAAAGAGAGATAAACTATTACATAATAAATAATTTCACATATATTGTGCATTTCGATGTCTAGATAGATGTCTAGATAGATAGATAGATAGATAGATAGATAGATAGATAGATAGATAGATAGATAGATAGATAGATAGATAGAGCTCCTAATTAAGCAGTGCGTGAAGCTGCGAGCCAAAATCCTCAAACAAAAACCTCTCTGTGTTCATCAGTCATTGAGCCAAGCCGCTCTTGGAACACGCACCCATACTGGAATAATGGACCACTTTACTGGCCTCCAAGTTAGTTCACAGATTCTAGAGCTGGGAAACCACTAGCACAGGGTTCATGTGGAGGAGGGGCAAGTTAATTGTTTCCTTTGTTTTTGTTTTTGTAACCCCCCTACATCTTTTTCTCCTCTTTTAGCCCCTGAAAGGGGGGCTGACAAACAGGCAATGAAGGGGATTGTTGTGTGTTCCGCTGGACAAGTGGGTGAAGTAAACAAAACTAGACAGTAAGCTCTGTCAGCTGGGCTTGTTGGGTTGGGATAGGCTGAGCAGTGGGGAACAGCAACCAGGCAGCAGGAGGATTGGTTGGGGGTCTGTATAGTAGGAGGGGTGTTGGTGTAGCAGTGAGGGTAAAGGGTCCTAAGGGAACCAGGAAAGCACAAACGGGTTTATACCGGAAGAAGTGGGAGGTGGACATGGGTGCTGAGGTTACTCCTCCGAGTCTGGGTATTGTATGTGGTGCTGAAGTTCTCATGCATGGCCCATTCTGGCTCCCAAAATGTATGAAAGTGATGGAGCTCTCTGCGATTAAGAGGACAAGTGGCAGCTCTGCTCCGCGCTCCCACAGCTCAGGCTATTTACATGCTCAAGAGGAACATTAATGTCAGCCGATTCCCCAAAGCTAAACAAAGAGCACACAAACCTGCTTCAGAGGCCCATTACACACTTAATTGAGGATTTGTGGAATGGTTAAAAAGGGGGAAAGGAAGAGGAAGGTGGGTGGGACGAGGAGGACTAATGAATGAAGTAGGTATGGACACTTATTAAAATGTTATTTCTTTAATTCGTTTTTGTTCCCAGTCAACATAGACTACAGATGATTGGAGGAGGATCAAAAGTGGAGATAATATCATGGTCACCATATGGAAATTCTAAGCATCATCAAATCCTTTTTCACACCGATCCTCCCATTACCCTTCTGTGAAACTAATATTAAACCGTTTCTCTAGGAAAAGGATTTGAAGAGAAAAGCTGTAAGAGCAACTCTCACAGTTTGAGTTTTTTCTGTATTTCAATGCACCTTTGCATTGGGAACATTATTTAAGCACACGCTATCATTGAAACAAGCACAATATTATTTCTATCTTGTTAAATAATTACAAAACTTGGGTACAGTCACACAACCTGACAAAAATATTTTAGATTGCAGTGCATGCTTATGTGTGGTCTAAGGTTCAAAAGCCTACGGCATAAACCAAAGCTTGGTCCATCTGGTAACCAAAGTGAATCTGTCAGCCTGAATCTAGAGACAATTGCTTGGATGAGCTCCTCTTTTTTTAAAAAATGATTTACTTAATGTGCTTTAATTATGAATCTTTTGTTGCTGCACAATGGGGCTGATTGTACTCAGGGGCATGGGCTTTGGTGCCAAGAGAAAAAACAAAATGAGACGCCTCCACTACCCCTACCCCTCCCGTTTCACCAATCATTCTGAGAGCGATTCTGTGACTCCCCCTGCTGACCTGAATTCCAATGCAGCAGGTGCCAGTGGGATGGTGGGTGGTTTGGAGTTTGGGGTGGAGGACAGTGGCAGTGGTGATGGATGGGTAGGATGAGGCCTCCATTCAACTACAGGAAACCAGAAACCCAAGTCCCTCTTTGGGCCAGTAATGTAGACTTAAAAATATTTACTTGGATGTCTGGCTTTATTGCTCAATTAATGTGGCAGCCGTCACATTTGCTGGGAATTTCTTTAAGTTGTTTGTAGCTATAAATCCACATATTATATGTTTGTGAGCTTTGACCTGCGTCCACCAGGTGAGACTTAGCAAAGGTTTCCCTGTGGCCTTTGCACTACCAACAGCCATGTATAATCTCTTGCTGCACTCAAAAGTTTTGCATGAGGCAGAAGTAGCAGAAAGTTGAAATCATGTCTAAGAATCATTGTTTCCTTCATCACAATGAAAGTAAATCTAAAAGACATCTGTCCTCAATGCAGTTTTGTTAAGAGAGAGGTGTGGAGTTTAGCTTTACCAGACCACATTATGAGGGGAATTAAAATTAAATAGCATACAAGATGAGATAAACATAGTTCAGGGTGGTTAATAATGCCATAATTTCACTAAGCACATGCATCCACTCTCTTGGATCCCATTCTCGTTCCTTACAAAAAACACAAAATATGAGTTGTTTTAATGATCGTAACGATCCGAGATCAAACGTACAGAAATGCTTTCACCCTGGCCAGTGGAGATCTATCGTTTAGCCGCCCAGCAGCAGACTCTCCAGTGAATGCCTCTGTTTCTGTTCCTGTGCAGTCATACAGAAGTGAAGGGAGCCAGGCCTTAGTTTGGTCAACCCATGGGAAAGGCCTCACTCTGAGAAGTGAAACACAGATTCTATAGGCAAGAGTAGAGGAGTAAAAAAAAAAAAAAAAAAAAAAAAGAGCATGAATCCTTCAGATTAGGAAGAATTCAAACCGAGACCATGAAGAGATGAATCGCAATGCAAGGCCTCGAAAGCAAAGAGCACAAAACCAGAAACAGGGCAGAGACATAAATAAATTTGGATGATATTAAGGTAATTAAGACTGAAATGAAAGAGAAGTATTGAGAAAGTGGGAAAGACAGATAGACGAGCTTGAGGGTGGTAAAGAGTGAAAAGAGGAGCTGGATGGCACTTTGGCAGCTTCAGCGTGTTCCCAGGAGGATTACTCAAGCACTAGAAGTCACAGACTGCCAGCAAAACCCACAGAGAAGCTCTATGAATGAAGACACACAAACACACATGCACATGTACACACACACACACATGGACACACACAGGTCTGTATATCTCTCCCTGCTGTATTCTGTTGTCTATTTCTATTTCCTCCCTCTTTTATCCACTTCTACTGTCCTTTTCTCTTCATTTTGTCCACTTTTACAAGCTTCTTCCCCGCCTCCTTTCTCTCTCTCTCTCTTTATTTCTGTCTTACTTTCACCACAGTAGATCCAAGCACTAGTGAATAAAAAGGTTTCAGCCACAGACAGGTGACATCTGCTCCAGCTTCAGGGCACACACACAGCCCTTTTGCCTTTTCTGTGGGAGAGCTCTCCATTCACAGAAAAATGTCAAGGAAGTGACAATAACCCAAGTTCACTCACTCCATCTCTTCGCCATTCATCTCAACCAAAGAAAGAGTTCTATGTATTACTTTCTGTCCACCCCATCTTCTCTCTCTGTCACACTATCTCCCCCCACTCTATCTCACACTTCTGCCAGCGTAAAATCTCTGTTTGGCAGGAACTAGCTTGTATTATTTTACTCAAGCACGTAACTCAAATAAAGAAGTTTTGGAAACAACAATAGAGGAAAACAGCCTCTGTTTGTAATGCACTTTCACCACAGTCGATCCAAGCAGAATAAAAAGGTTTCAGCCACAGACAGGTGACATCTGCTCCAGCTTCAGGGTACGCACACGGCCCTTTTGCCTTTTCTGTGGGAGAGCTCTCTGTTCACAGAAAAATGTCAAGGAAGCGACGCTAACCCAAGTTCACTCACTCCATCTCTTAGCCATTCATCTCAAGCAAAGAAAGAGTTCTATGTATTACTTTCTGTCCACCCCATCTTCTCTCGCTCTGTCACACTCACACACTACCTCACCCACTCTATCTCACACTTCTGCCAGCGAAAAATCTCTGTTTGTTTGGAGGAACTGGCTTNACCCACTCTATCTCACACTTCTGCCAGCGAAAAATCTCTGTTTGTTTGGAGGAACTGGCTTGTATGATTTTACTCAAGCACAAAACCTCTAATAAAGAATTTTTGGAAACGTAACAACAGCCCAGTGGTTTGTACTGTAAACTCTCAGGCATTATATAAAATTTGTGTAATTTTAGAAATGTAAACCAGAACATATTAAATTCTAAGTAATGCATATAAACACATGCATATCTTTTTCTATTAATTCTATTAATCTTTCAGATTCTATTACTATTCAGCTTACTCTGCACTGTCAATGCAATTTTTAAAATCAGTTCATGCCTGTTTACTGGTGATGCTCATTTGCCAACGATTCCCAATCTGGCCTACGATTCCCAATCATCCATACATATTCCAACCAAATCCATCCAGTGGAACATTCTCTTATTAAGTCTTAAGCACTGCTGATATTTTTCAGTTCAAAAACTCTTAAGGTCGATTGCTATAATTTAATTTTCACAGTCAGTGAAGAAGTTATCAGTTAGTGTGTATATTGATTTTTTTTTTTTTTTTNTTTTTTTTTTTTTTTTGACAAGCATTATGACAAGTACCTATTCCTTTCCACGTTTCTTAACCCTCAACATCTACCCTCCTCCTATCTGTGTGACTCTCACAATAGCAAAGCCTATTAAACAGAGGCACACACACACACACACACGTGCATCTAAACAGCAACTCTGCCCTAAATACTTTGAGTGATGTCTATCCTAATTAAACCAACATGTCTTCACAGATGGTTAAGATAATAGATTGTGAGAAATATGATTCTGACTCACCTGGATATGGGCAAGGCTCCAGGATATGTACACAGATAATAATAATAATAATAATAATAATAATAATAATAATAATAATAATAATAATAATAATAATAATTTCCAGTAATCCAGCCAGACTTTTTTATTAGCTCACATAACTTTTGAATGATACAGCACACTTGCCAATCAAGCAAAAAGACTTGGAGAAATGCCTTTACTGTGGAATATTCTGCATAGAAAGACACAGAATAAAGCTTGAAGGCAAAGGAGTAATTCTGTTTTTGATTAAGTTCTGACAAATCCAGGTAAGTAAACATTCCACATAAAAACGACTGCATAAATTCTTTGATATTAAGATCACTACTCTCTCGAAACAAATATAGACTAAATATTATGCACTAAATATGTGCATAATGTGCCCCAAACAGAATTCTCTTGATTTCGGATGCGAATCCTCAATAATGCTACTTGGTTGTTTTAGCTGCACTTCACAGCATGCAGCCAAAATCAAACACTGTCAGATATTGTAGGTCTGAAAAAAAGCAACCCCCATACAGATTCAGGATATGCACATTTATATTAAATGAGTGATTGTGCCTTTCAGCATATGATGTGCTTGCCTTGAATGCATGTTGTGTGTATTCATTCATGTAGGCAGCAAATGCCACAGTACAGTTGTTTAGGGGATAGCCTCTGGGAAAAGGACAAAACGGATTAGCTGCATGGACACTTTCCTTTACAGCTTCTCCCACCAATTACCCTGAATGCAGAGGCCTTATCAGATCCCATCCCTGGGACATAAAGCACAAACTACAGGCTGTTTCCCTCAGCAGGACCAGCAGTGGAAGATAACACATCCATCTGCGCATATCTCTACTCAGCAGAAGAACAACCTCATCCAGGCTGCATCAATCAATCTGCTGTTGACAGAAAGAACCTTGAGCAAATAAATCCTGGACACATTTTCAAATGACAATCCAAGAGCAACGCTGAGGGCGACCAACTGTTGGTTTCCATGGTGACATTGATGGTGCTATTGGAAAAGCCTGTGTTGCTGTGGTTTTGCAGAGGAAGAGTGAAAGGGCTGGCGATTGGTTCAAGAGATGGATGGCCAGAGTACAGGGTTCAACTGCTATTTTCCCACATTTTATTGTCATACATAACACAATTTTTCATAATAAAATGCGTTCAGTTGTAAAAGAAAAGATATTCAATGGAACCATTCATAATTCTAGGACTACAGGATAAAGAAAGTGAAGCAACACTTGTACCAGCAAACACTCTGCATTTCACAGTCCAGAGGCCTTATGCAAACTGGTGTTACAACTCTCTCATTTAATGTCATCTATTTGACATCATGCACTCTTTAACAAGCTGAACTGCGCTCATCATCGTGCCAAGAAGGGCTATTCTAAAAGCTTCTAGTGCATTTATATCTGTTTGTTTGTAGAAGTCATCGTCAGTCTAAACAGTGTTAAAAGCATGAGCAACTTCTCTTTAAAGCAGTCAAGCTGAAGATGGAGACGTTGCGCGCAACTGGCTCGAGCAAAGCTGCAGATCTGTTTGGAGAAAGCTGCTTTTTGCTCGAATAACCAGCAGGTAAACATCACCAAAAGCTAAAAGGTTGCATATTACCACCAAAGTGCTGCTGCCTAAACAAGCATGCACAGAAACGCACGTAAATTTATCGCTGGATTAAAATAATCGATCTCGAACAAATCAAAGGTGTGCGTAAAAGCGGCTGTTTCGTTTATCCATGTAACTTTGCAGCGCGATCGTTTTGATGACGTTTGTCTGCGCTGCAGGACTCACTCCTACAAGTGAATATATATAAATAATAGGCAAACAAAAATAGTTCAAGTTCAATTAATGGAGATCAACAAACTGCTGCATCAATATAAAATCATAGTGCATCTTCTTTCTTTCGTTTCTTAACTGAATATTGTGGCATTCTATCCATATGATGATGATGAGCAACGATAAAGATAAAAAAAAAAAAAATNAAAAAAAAAAAAAATAAATAAAAAAATAAGCCATAATCTGCGCGTTGAATTAAAAACAAAAGTGCATCTCACCTTTTTTCAAAACCACGATGAGAAAAGTTTTTGGTGCTGTCCCCTTGCAGGGTTTGGTCTCCTCCGCTTCAGAGAGGCTCAGCCACGGCGAGCTGCAGGGCGCAAAAGCGATCCAAATCAGGAGCGCTTCACACACCAAACGGAGGATTTTCACTCAGTAAAATCCGAGGAGCTCCGCAGCTCAACGATCCCGCTGAATGAGCTCTGCCTCACCTCACTCGCTGCCGCTTTACTCCCCCTCCCACCTCCGCCCGTTTCCTCCCTCTTTGTCTCTTCTGCATGGGAATGCCAGTTCCTGTTGGTTGAAGATGCAGCCTATACCGTGCCCATCTCTCTCTCTCTCTCTCTCTCTCTCTCTCTCTCTCTCTCTCTCTCTCTCTCTCTCTTTCTCTGTCACACACACACACAACCATACTGCATATTTGTACTACTACCTACTACTGCCACCGCCTCCCTGTCATGAAGGAGGTAGNACCATACTGCATATTTGTACTACTACCTACTACTGCCACCGCCTCCCTGTCATGAAGGAGGTAGTAGATGTTGCAGGTGCTTGAACTCCATTGCCCTCACCAGCCACAGAGATTATTTGGTTGTTGTTCTGTTATATCGCATATGTAAATATATCATGTTAGGTTAGTATCAGCATGACTCTTAAAGCTTTAATTGTGCGGAACCTGATGTTCAGACTGGAGCAGCCGGCGTGAATGGTGGCAGACCTGTCCTGTTTCATCTGTTTAATCTGTTCCTGTCCTTCTCTGATTGATTTTGTTGACTAAGTAACATGTTTATTTTGTTTAAAGGAGCACAACAGTGATTTTGCATGTTTGAGTCCAACAAATACAAATCACATATATTGCCAACCATTTTCCAAAACATACTACTGGAGCGGTAAATGTTAGAATAGTTTTTCCTACCTTCCATCTGCCATTGGTTTCAGTTCATTCCAGTATGCTACAAAAATCAACATATAGACATTTGAAATGTGCTTGAAATAATCACCCCCAACAACATGCTGTTTTCTGGTTGTTTTTTTTTCTTTTTTTGTTTGTTTGTTTGTTTTGGTTTTCTTTTTGTCAGAGTTACTTAACTTACAGTACTTCCAACTACATGGAACTGAAGTGCATGGAAGTGCATGGAAGTAAATGTATATCTCTGCCAGGGAATATAGTTCCAGGAGAAAACAGCTTTTACAGAGAATTTTTTTTATTTTGATTTTTTTGTATTATTATTATTATTATTATTATTAGTAGTAGTAGTAGTAGTATTATTGAAACATTATGGGATTTGACAAAATAACATGAAAAAAACTATAGTTTTATGTTTTGGAAAATGGTAAATGGTTGGCAGTCATGTAACTTGTATATGGGTGGTATTTATTGGACTCAAAGATACAAAATCGCCAGTATGATCCTTTAATTTTTTAAATTACATTTTAATTTATATCATACATTCTTGTTTTTCTTTTGTTGCATTAGCTTTGAAGTCTGTTCCATGTCCTTATAACAGCAATCTTTCTTCTTTTCCTTTCGGCTTTCCCTTCAGGGGTCACCACAGCGAATCATCTGCCTCCATCTAACCCTATCCTCTGCCTCCTCTTCTCTCACACCAACTAACTTCATGTCCTCTTTCACTACATCCATAAATCTCCTCTTTGGTCTTCCTCTAGGCCTCCTGCCTGGCAGTTCCAACCTCAGCATCCTTCTACCGATATGTTCACTATCCCTCCTCTGTACATGTCCAAACCATCTCAGTCTGGCCTCTCTGACTTTATCTCCAAAACATCTAACATGCGCTGTCCCTCTGATGTACTCGTTCCTGATCCTATCCATCCTCGTCACTCCCAAAGAGAACCTCAGCATTTTAGTCTCTGCTACCTCTAGCTCTGCCTCCTGTCTTTTCCTCAGTGCCACTGTCTCTAAGCCATACAACATCGCTGGTCTCACCACCGTTTTGTACACCTTTCCTTTCATTCTTGCCGAGACTCTTTTGTCACACATCACACCTGACACTTTTCTCCACCCATTCCAACCTGCTTGCACACGTTTCTTCACCTCTTTTCCACACTCTCCATTGCTCTGGACTGTGGACCCTAAGTACTTAAAATCCTCCACCTTCTTTATCTCTATTCCCTGTAACCTCACCATTCCACTTGAGTCCCTCTCATTCACAGCCATGTATTCTGTCTTGCTGCGGCTAACCTTCATTCCTCTCCTTTCCAGGGCATATCTCCACCTCTCTAGGTTTTCCTCCACCTGCTCCCTGCTCTCACTACAGATCACAATGTCATCTGCAAACATCATAGTCCAAGGGGATTCTTGTCTAACCTCATCTGTCAGCCTGTCCATCACTACAGCAAACAAGAAGGGGCTCAGAGCTGATCCTTGGTGTAGTCCCATAACAGCAATATCATAATATTATAACAGCAATATCATGTACATAATCTGTAGGACTAATGTATATGGCTGCAGTTATGCTCAAAACTGGCTTATTCCTACATTTCATAAATTGAAATATAAAGTTTATTGATAATTAAATGTGTTTCATTTCACCATCTCACCATGGGATGTGGAGTTATTTTGTGGAGTTATTTCATATATGGAGATAATGCAATCCAACAATCAGCCCCACAATAAATCACAATCAATGCTATGAGGCATTGATTCAACTCTGTGACCATTGTCATTTTGGAGGCTGGAGTTCGTGTTGGATTCCATTATATTTAAATGTATATGAAATAGTTTGGTGTGTGTTTTATATCTTAGAATTCTGCTCTGCATGTCTCTCTGCTCAGTCTAAACAAGATGTTAGGAGAGAGTTTATCTGAGTGGGAAAGACGTCTTCAGATGATGATGCTCCAGTCAATAGGCAAACAAAAATAGTTTGCCTCTGTCTCAGACATAGCTGCATTTTGCTCAGACATCTGTGCACAGTTAAAATGCAATAATTGCTGCAATCATTTTGTGTCAGAGCTCTGTGTGCCTTTAAAGCAAATTGGGTAGCAAATGAGAGCATTGGGAATGATCATTGCAAATCTCCCAAATCACACCAAGACACAGAGCCAGACGCTGACCATGCAATGTGAAGGTTGAGCAACTATTCCAGTAAACTGAAACACTTCAGCAGTAGTGATAAAATGCATAGTTTGCACTTTGGGTTCTGACACAGCTATCCCATAGCCTAGATGAGCCTTTGTATGAGTAGCAAAGGTTGTGTGGCTGAATTTGTGTAGGCAGCACAAGTTACAGACTAGCTGTGGACAAGCAGAAAGTGAAGCCATAATTGCAGATATACTAACATGGGAGAAGAATATCAGATTTACAAATGATTTGTAGAATGAGTTTTTCAATTCTGAGCATTTCCAATGTGAGCAATTGTGATTCTAGACACAAGCTTAGAATGTTAAGTCAAAGGAGAGCAATCTGGTTTATCCAGTGTAACCAGTATGTTCTTTTTTAAGGTCAAATCACCTCATGTGCAGACCTGTTTGGCAAGTAGGCATTTTTTCTTGTGACCCTATCACTGTTGCACATCATAAAGACAACTGAGAAAATGTTTTCTGGTGCTTTTTTGATGAAAACTTCTGGAAAAGCTCTTCAAAGGGCAAACATCAGGCCATTTCACTGGAAAGAATACTGTACATTTGAGGGAAAATTATTTCTAACCTTGGAATGATGAAATGGAACAAACTCCCACTCATGGTCACTCATGATGCCTGACAGCATATGGGGAGCATCTACATCGAAACGAGAAAATAAACTGAAATTATATTTAATCAATAATGAAGTGAGTAATAAAGTCATGTATGAAAAATTAAATAATCCAAAAAAAAGAAGAAAACAATGACGATAATTGAAGAAAAGAAAATCATTTCCATTGCAAAGGCAAGAACTGGATTCAGAAAAATTTATATTTGACAGTAAAAACAATTATGAAATCTTTTTTGTTTGTTTGTTTTTTACATTTACAGAAAGAAAATAAAAGAAATTTTAGAAAACATTTGTCCTTTTGGAGCCTGTGTCTCATCCAGTCTTTCCATGTGGAAGGAGAACATGCGAGCACAGCAAAAATCAAAGTGGAATAAAGAGTCTAATAGATATGTGAAAGAATCGTGCACTTTGTGATAAAAGCATGAAATTTGGCACACTGTTAGAATACCTCAAAAAAAAAAGATTTTTTTAGCTGTAGGGCCATTGCTAATTTGACTCGTAGCCAAGATGGCAGCCATTTTCAAAATGGCCACCATTGGTAGTGACATTAGCATGTAAAAGTGGGTAAAAAGGAACTTTTAGAGTAACATAATTTTTGTTTTTGACATTTCATTTCACTTAACATGTCATCTTACCTTGAAGCTTGTTGGTGCCTGTCGTGGCGGCAACCCAAGCACCCGCTGGTAGACACCAACAGTGAGGGAAGCCATCAGGCTGAAGAAAGAGGCTTTTCATGCCTGGTTGGCACAGGGGACTCTGGAATCGGCTGACACGTACAGCAGGCCAGAAGGACTACAGCCTCAGTGGTTGTAGAGGCAAAAACACGGGTGTGGGAGGAGTTTAGGGAGGCCATGGAAAATGGCTTTTGATCAGCCTCAAAGCTGTTCTGACAAACTGTCATATGACTCGGGGAGTGGTGGGTGGGGNTGGGGGGGTCCATGGCTCAAGCTGTTTGCAGCAAGGGTGGAGAGCTACTCACCCGGACTAGGGACACTGTTGGGCAGTGGAAGGACTACTTTGAGGAAGCCTGGTTAAGGAGTTCCTCCACAGGGAAGGCAGAGATGGAGGACTCAGGTGGATCTGAGGCCATCTCCCTGGTGGAGGTCACTGAGGTAGTTAAAAAGCTCCACAGTGGTAAATCACCGGGAGTGGACGAGATCCTACCTGAGATGCTGAAGTCTCTGGATGTTGTGGGGCTGTCATGGTTGACACACCTATTGCATGGAGGTCTGGGTCAGTACCCCTGGAGTGGCAGACCAGAGTGGTGGTCCCCATTTTTAAAAAGGGGGGGGGACTGGAGGGTGTGTTCCAACTATCGAGGGATTACACTTGGGACACTTTGTTGAGCCTTTATTAAGAAGAATTTCTACCACACCTTCAAGGTGTCCCATGCTTCTTCTTGCCTCTTCCTCCAAAGAATGAACAGTATCACACCCAGTGAAAGCATGAAGCAAGGGCAGAGCAATGCATCATTCAGGACCAAGTGCTCTTGCCATTTCATGGGCTGATAAGTACTGAAAATGTTTTCCAGTACCAAAATCAATTCACAGTTCCTTGAGTTTGAGACGTTGGACCCATGTGATAGTCAACACTACATTGGCATCTGATGGCAACCTCTGAGTAGCCTTGGCTCACTGCATCTGCCAAGTGGAGCATGATTCTTGTGTTGGACTCCTCGTGGGTGCATGGAGCAAGAGTTCATAGGTCTCAGGCATTAGTACAAAGAACTTCAGTGTGGTGTGTGCTTATAACTTCCTTCTCACTGCTAGTGGCTATAATGCAAGTTGTCAGGAAGGAGAATAACTCTACCTTATTGGCACTGATCCATAGGAACTCCTGCCAGTTTCTTGAAATAGAAGTAGAGGCTTCAACACATCTCCACACCCCTTTTCCCCCTCTTGGTATGTTTCTGCCTTTAGGCTGTCTGGAAAGTACTCATCCCACACAACGTCTATTCTGTGGACATGCTGCAACTGGTAAAATATGTATGGCAGGAATACTTGCGATGTATACTCAGCAAATGTGGAGGGATGGATTGGTTTCAACATTTTCACAATGGTTGGTCCATCAAGCATAGTGACTTGTACTTTTGGTGCTTTCTGGTATGAAGAGGTCAGATTTTCTAAACATTTCACAAGGTCTGACTTTTTCCCTGTTCTCATGTTAACCATGCTTGACAAGGCTGGTGGCCAAGCCTGGTTGTCATGCTCAAAGGACTCATCTAAATTGCCACTCCTTATCTGTGATCCAATGTAGAGCCTGCAGTCATTCCTTAGTGAATATACCAGCATTTGACTTCTTGACTTCTCAAACACTGGAGGATGACTAAAGAGAGAAAAAATGCCTATTAATTGGGGTGCCAATGGGCGTTGTTTGGTCCACAAGACGCTCCTTGACATATGCATTATACTGTGTGTATATGTGTGTGCATGTGTGTGTGTGTGCGTGTGTGAGGAAAAATGAGAGAACCATTCATGCTATGCAGTGGCTGGCTTTTCAGAGGCATTTTATACATTAAAGTTTTGTTTTTTAAAATACTGAATTTATTAATAAATGAAATGTGGGTTGAGTCATAAAATGTAACATTTTACAATGTTCTTAAATTTTAATTAAGGTTACTCATTTGGAGTTTTTTAAAATGTATGCTTTTTAAATAGAAAACGTCTAAGAATGTAAGCATTAACAAGCCCTTATATAGGGTTTATACAAACAAAAAGGCACTTAAATAAAAACTTGCAGTTTCATAAACCCCATAGATTAATTCTAGACAAAACACAACAATAAATGCAATGATTCAATCACAGAGTAGCATATGTGCCATGAGAGAAGCTTTTCCAAGGGTGGCCGTTTTGAAAAATGGCTGCTGCTATTGTTCTGGGATGAATCAACAATGTCCCTATAGCTATAAGTCTTTTAAAAGGCATGCCTAAGCTGTGTGCAAAGTTTTATGCTTTTATCACAAAGTGCACGATTCCTCCCTTTTATTGCACATATCCACTGAACTAAAAGTTATGACTTAAAGATAATATAACGTCGATGCAGTTTAGCAACTCGTTTAGCAAATTCATGCCACATATTTTAGCAAAAACAACAAACATCAGAAAATTGCAGTACAGGCAGTCCCTGACTTATGAACGTCTGACTTACGAACAACCCGTACTTACGAACAGACCGCCATAAAGCCTATTAAATTAAAAATTTGAGTTACATACAATGACTCGTAATAATGAACGGCGCACTACTGCTGCTGCTACAACTGCTGCATAATTATTATTATTACTGTACTGTATTATTGTTTACTATGTTTTAGGGTATCTGGAAGTGTTTCTTTAATGTTTCTTATGCATAGAAAGGTAAAATATATACATTAGATACACACCTAAGTAAAATATATCTAGATACACACTTTATGTGACTGTTCCGACTTACGTGCAAATCCAATTTATGAACAGCCATGGGAACGGAACTCATTCGTAACCCAGGGACTGCCTGTATAAAGACACATAGTTTCAGGGGAGCTTTAAACATGTTTATGAGTTACTTCTGAGTTACTATATCTACTTCAACTCACATGAGCCAGTACCTGTATTCTTCTATCCAGAAAAAAGGACAAGTTTCAACAAATGCCTCTAAAGATGGTTCCAGAGCTCTCTTGCCCCACAAGCACAAGGAACGCCAAAGCCTAGTATTTGTGACAAACATCATGATTAAACATATGGACTCCCTAATATGATTTTGAAAGTGACTTCAAGATAAATGAGGGAAGAACATACATTGTCTGGAACTATGTCTCACTTCACAGCAAAGACACTGGAGACTGCAAGGTTCATCTACGTCCACGTAGGAGTGTCGGCTACGCACCGATGATTTTCCCATTTGGAAATGTCAGCCTTCGCTTCTCTCCAAGACATCATTAGTCCAGGGATCAGTCACACTAACACCAATGCGATGCCTGCCTGTGGCCACAGCTGAACATGAACAGGAAAAATGTCATTCTTTCTTTGATTACAAAATTACTTCAGCACTATATTATACTATATATATATATATATATACACACTATTCTTCGCATTGTGCTGCGGAGTAACCAATGAATGAAGTTTTGCAAAACTCACTGCAGCTGAGGAAATTTTGGGAATGATAAATGGTCCAGAAAGATACGGGAGACTGCAAGGTTCATCTTCATCAAGAGACACGAGTGTTTGGGCCAGGTCCTCCTGNAAAGATACGGGAGACTGCAAGGTTCATCTTCATCAAGAGACACGAGTGTTTGGGCCAGGTCCTCCTGTGGCAGAAAAGTACCTGGAGCAAAGAAAACACTTCCCAAACATCCCAAAGACATTATTTCATTCATATTCAAGATGCCAAGAGCCATGCTGAGACCCTGCTGTATTTGTGTCATATTCCTTAAATTTATGTAAAAGTCATTAAACAACAAAATAAGCTAAAAATGTAATTATTTGATGCAATCAAATGAAAGTGTTTGAGAAATGAAAGTTAAATATGTTGAATCAAACCTTTTGAATTTTAACTTTGATAAGACAATTAGATATCTCTGCTACCACAGAAATAAATCAACAGAAACAATACTAAGCTATGCTAGTTTAGCTAGCAAAGTCCTGAATCAGAGGTAAAACAGACACTGTCTAAGTTTTTGATGGAATTCACTCACTAAAATATTTTTGAAATATCGTCTTTTAGCTAATAGCTCTAGTCCACACTGGGCCTGTTTTCAGAGGGATTTATTATAAAAGTTAAACCTTTTACATCTGACACAGATCAAAATCCTCCAGAAGCGGCAAACTCTGGATCCACATGAATGCCTTCATTAACACGTCTCGAGTTTGACCCTCTGGACATGAGTGTTCATGAGGTGGCCCGGCACCATTTAAACGACACCAAGCAGTGGCCTGGAGATTCATCTAATTGTCCACCAGGTATTTTGTATTGTCTTCTCCAGTCTTCTCTATTCTCTTGTGAATATATTGGTTTACAAGTTGCCACTGTGTAAGTCCCAGTTTATAGTGCATACTTGTTCAAATTAAACTGAGTGCAAATTCATTCTTTATGTAGGTAGCTGAGCATGTCCAAACATGAAAGTGTATTAGCCAAGGTATTATGCCACCTGGAGTCATTTGGGATCTTCCATGATGATTTCAAGTAGAACAACATTATGATTGCAGACCTCCAGCATTAGCCACCCAGAGTCAAGTGCAGTAACTTTGGGATATCCTGTCACGTGTCTGCTGGTGAGTTAGATTCATGCCTGCTGACTGTCATACAGCAAAAATAGAGTTTTAACAGCTGTACAATACGTCAAAAACTACAAAAAACTTGACAACTATAAAATGTTAGATATTTATGTCAGATATGTTGGGTAAGGTGGAGAGTCCAACTGGGAATGAGTTGAATGACCAATCCATTGCACTTTTCCATGTTGGATGTTGGTTTTTTCAACTTCCAAGTACAATGCAGCATAACCTACAGTAAAGTCACAAGTGATTCAATTAAAGTCAGGTTAACAATGGTTCAGCCCTGGAAAGTAAAAACTCTTGGCTTGGGTATGCTAAGTTCCAACAATTCAGACACATTCATATACCCCCTGATTTTTTTCCCCCTACCTTCCAGACTGTCATTGATTTCAGTTCATTCCAATATGCTATTAATATCAGCTTGTAGAGACTTGGAATTTACTTGAGATAAGTATTCTGTCATAGCGAACACAATGTCTATTAAGTTTTTTGTCAAAGTAACTTAATTTATCCGGTCCAACACAGAGCAGCATAGAAGAAAATGTATGTTTCCGCCAGGGAATATAGTCCCAGGAGAGGACAGCTTTCAGAGAAAGTAATGATCGTTCCTTCTACATCTGGACGTACGTGTTAGAAGGTGAAACATTAAATTTTAAGGTGGTGTATCAGCTGAGCATTTGATTTTGAAAGACTAGGGGATTTGACAAAAATAACAGGAAAACTGTGTTTTGGAAAATAACGCACCATGTATGTGGGTAGTACTCATTGGGTTTAAATATGTATAATCACCATTATGGTTCTTTAATGCCAAAGTGTTTTCTTTTTTATCCAAATGGATCTTATTTTTGCACAAAGCACTGAGGATATACAACTTTTAACTGGACTGAAACTATGTGAAACTATGTACGAGCCTGATGTTAAGTATTTTGCCCTTCGGCTTTTCCAGCATTAACTTTGGAGTTCTCATGGTAGCATTCTCTCAGTATTGTCAGGTACTTTGCTCTGGGTTATATCTCTGTTCCAAGGGTAGTCAGGTTTTGTTAAAGTGTCACCCATTTCTCTATTGATGATGCCCTATGAGCTAATGGGGGCCTGTGAACAGGCCATCTCCCAGCCCAAGTAGATGGAACTCTCCTCTGGGAAACATGGGACTATACTAAGCTCTTGTTTAATTCCTAACGGGTGGAAGAAAGACAGAAAGTCTTTCACAGTTGTTCCTGTAGAGTGAAAAACACATTTTAGCAGCTTTGCATTCCAACTATGCCCGTTATAATAGAAAGTGTTCTAAATGGCTGGATGTTTTAATGACTAAACTGATTTTACAATGCGCTTTACAAGTAATTAATAATAAAACTTAAAGTATAAACCCAAAGTATGGTCCAGCAAAGAATGGACCAGGGCCAGCACAGGGTTTTGAATCCACTACCTTCTTGCTGTGAGAAACCACTGCAAGACCGTGCTGCCATTAAGAGAAGAAAAGAAGAAACTATAGGAACAGGAATTTAAAAGATAAGGACAGCAGGCCCTTAGAAATGTGATTCACTGTTGTAACCGAGAGACTCTGAACAAAATATTTAATTCAAATATTTTCTCAATCTCTACATTCAGAAAGTTACCCAAGTACCAAGTTACAGATGACACTAAAATGTCCTACTCTCCTAAACTAATATTCCATTTGGTTTCTTCAGAATGATTTAAATAAACAAAAAACAAATCAACACAATGAGGCCTGCTCTTACAGAGGTGCTCCTGAACACCTGATAATAATGTATTTATTTATTGCCCCCTTGTGGAGGCCATGTAAGACGCAACTCCATAGGCGTAAAATCCATCCCTAAACAGGGAGGAGGGTCAGAATTCAAGCAGTTGGTTCAATTTTAGCAGAGAAGAGGGAATTGATCTGTGAATAACAAGTTTTAGGTTGTTGTTGTTGCTGTGACCTGGATTCATTTTCTGTAGCTCAAACAACTGTGTGCTTGATTTTGTACTTACCATATACACTATATGCTATCAGACTACAAATAAACATCATGCTATGATTAATAGCAAAACTTTAACAAGCTTTTTTACCATACCCACATTTTCTTAAATCAAAAAGTGATTTTTTTTTATGTCTTTCCATACAATATGTACATCTCTGGAGTCATATGAACTGATAGAATAATTAACTACATTACAACATATGTACATAGCAGTGAGTACAATGCAACCATCACCCAGGTGGGTTAAAATGGTTTACTGGTCATTTTCAAGTCTGTAATCTCAGGTTGAAGGACCTGAACAGCGAAGTCTTCGGATTAAAGGTTGATGCCCAACACATCTATTGTGTTAGCACCCTGTTCACTTGTGTTGTCCAGTGTTGCCTCTGAAAACTGCTCTTGTGGATGAGTCCAGGAAGTGAAGCTTAAAAAGAAGACAGAGAGAAGACATACTGAGGAAAGAAAGTGACTCAGAATGTCAGGAAGGAAAGATGACAGATTGTAAAAGCAGTTGAATATTTTAGAAGCATGCAGGGAATCAGACAATAGGATTTTTATTTCATATTTCTCTCTATCCAGTCTTTGAAGTTGGCTATACGCGTGTAAACTGTGTAGAGGTCAGGATCACACTCTCCTTGGTCATAACCAAAGCTCACCAGTCCCAGGAGTCTCCACAGTCCTTTGTTTCCCCCCTGCAGCTGTGTGCGACTGGGGGATGGGTTCTGATTGTTACTGTCTCGGTTTACAGAGACAGCAGGGAGGACAAGGATACCTCCAGTGTCAGAGGGGCAGATGTTAGAAGGCCCATAGTCAGGCTTCTGGCTGCCACAGAGCATGTTGTCTGTAACACTGACTGGCTCACCGTTACGAGCATACTGCTGCTCGCACGGAACTACATCAGCAAGATGAACAAGTCCAACCCTTGCCTTCTCATCAGCACCTAAACCTGAATCGGGTAGTGGAGACCAGCCTGTCACAAGGCCTTGCCCAGAAGTCACTTCCTCTTCCTGGATGTGAGAGAGACAGAGAGGAAGGACTCGCTCCCCGATCCGTGCTTTGTCCAGCAACTTGATCACAGCCATGTCTGAGTCGAGAATATTGGGGTCATAGTTTGGATGAACTGCAATGGAAGCCACCTAAAGGAGAAAGAGATGCACAAGTTTGATTAAAAACAATAAGCACAACAATAACAATAATAACAATAATAACGTGTAAAATCAGTGACTGAGATGGAGAAATGTTTTAATTTATGTATTCACTCTATATATGTTGAATAGGATATTGGGGCTACTGGAGGTTTTTTTTTGTTTTTTTGTTTTTTTAATGGAATAAACATTGTTAATTGCTAAGCTGTGACCAAACACAGATCAGTACTAGCATACCCTTAGATGTTGAAGACCTTTGTATTCACTGAGGTCGTCACGGTAATACTTCCCCACTACCACCTTCATCTTTGCTGCATCCAGAGGGTACACCTTCCCCAGCTCTGTCACACAGTGGGCTGCAACCACAACACTCCTTTGGTTCACCAAAGCCCCGCTGCACACCAGCTGCCATTCAGAAGCCTGACTGTGGATGCCACTTCCTGTTCCATCATACTTCTTCAGGGACTCTGCTTGGCTGTCTGCCTTGGTTACCTTGGTCTCAGCTCCATTGGTGGAACGGCAGTAGATGGCTGCCAGCCAAGGCCAGTGAGCCTCTGACGGCCTCTCTGGGTCAAAGGCTGGATGCTTCCCACACACTGCCAAAGCAGAGGTGACAGGATGAGAGGACAGATTAGGAAAGATGGTGATCAAGAGGAGGGAAAGTAAAGACGAGACAAAACTACACTTTTATTGAAACTGAGTGAACACTGTTGACACTGTGAGACTGTTTTTAACAGGTTTTCATTCTGAAACCTTTCATTTCACACATGCAGAGCTGCAGATTATCTGCCAAAAAGCAAAGTAATCACATAAATGGGGCAACCCAAACACCCAAAATGACACATTCTTCTAAAATTTAAGCAATGTTTCTAATGTTTGTCTAAAATTATGCATCTATTATTATTAAAAGGGATTCTTGCTACACTGAATCCCTAAAAAAAATCCAACAATATCCACATGATCCATTTACAAAAACGATATTTGTTCTCATAAAATACACTTGCTTGGCATGTCTGGGGGATGCTAATATGTTATCTCCCTTTTTAGAAAACAAGGAATGAAGTAATGTTGTGTCTTAAGACTTTAAGCATGGGTTTTGCTTGAGAGATTAGATTTTCAGCATATAAGGTTTTCTTATCTTTTGAATGATGATGTGTAAACTGGATGATGAAAACTCTTTCTGAATATTAGTTTGCAAAAGAGTTGAAGCCAGGTTTCTTTGCCTTCCATAAGAAATACAGTTGGAAAATGGATACAAATGATCCACTTACTGGATCCTTGTCATACAGATGTGTTTTACAGGTTCATGGATGTGTCGCCATTTTGTTAATTATCAGTGGCAATGTACAAACATCCATATTACAGCCACCACATGTTCAACCTTTGTCATAATGACAGGTACCAATCAAATTGCTTTTACATGGAATTTTGTTGTTGTTGCTAAAGAAAGAGGAGACATGGCTGTTCTGTAATTGAGTTGAACACTTGATTACAGCATGAAGGAAGCCTTCCTTTATCATTAAGATGATGCATCAATCTGTCACGGCCTCTATCTCAGATGAATGTCAGCTGTTGGTGTTTATGCTCAGCGGCTGAGGAAATATTCAGCTATTAATGAGCTGGCAGGAACGCCGAAGATGGATGATGTCGAGATGGATGAGCAGACTGACAAGGTATTGCACTGTGTCAGCAATTATAGGCGGCCTCCATATTTTGAGAAATGCTACTACAGATTGTGTACCCTTGGGGGACGTTGTTAACGCTGCCTCATCAGAGAAAGACTGTGAAGACATCGTGTGTGGTGAGACAACTCATAATCAATCTGTATTCGCATAATGTTGACAAGTGGTTATAAATTGCAGTATTAAAATGTGCCTGTCTGCATCTTTACAAGTGCATTATGAGTGGGGTGGAGATTTCCACAGTCATGCAACTAGTGGTAATCTGCTGCCCTCACCTGGTGAACAGGAGACATGACGCCCGCTCCACTTCCCAGTCTTTAAGCAAGTACGACGAGCACTGCCAGAGTGCTGGTAGAATGGAGATGCACACTCGTACTCTATATGTGTGTAAAGATGGTGGAAGCCCTGCTGCAGCTGGGAAAGCACTGGAGGGCCTTTAGTGGGGCTGTCAGACTGGAGCTGCTGGCCCAGTATAGACAAGTAAAGCTTGTGCACTGGTGTCTTTCTGAGGGGAGAAGAAGAGGTATGCATCCATACCCCTTATATTATAAATGCTTCTGAATGTGTTTGCAGAGACATATACTGCAAAACATGACTTACTCCCTTTAAATTCTAGGATCATTTAAAAGTCTGCATGTATAACATTTTAATAAAAGTGTCTATATATGATCTATTGTGCTGTTGATGGATGGTTCAATTATTACTGACCTGGATGGAGCCTGCGGTGGCAGAATTCTCTGTCGAACCAACTCTGACACTTTGGGCTCTCGACATGCTGCAAATACACATGCATGTACATGGAAATGACAAAAAAAAAAACACACACACAGACACACCAAATTAGCACCTGCTGTGAGCCAGCTGTTGTGATTTGAAGAGTGTTAATTGGACCTATGAAGGAGTTGTGGGAAATGCTAAATTGAACAAAGTGCAATATATTAATCAATCCTGTAAGCAGCAGAAAAAAAGCCTGTGTGAAATATACAAATATACAGTATTTCACAAACACAGTCATGCAGCCAAGTACTAGCATATAACAGATGGGCAATTCACAAACCTACATACAATAAAAAAAAAAAAAAACAGACCAGCATACTTCTTACACAAAACAGACCAGCATACCTCTTACACAGAAGGGTTGTTTGCCGCTCCAGGTACCGTCTGGCTGGCAAGTCCGGCGGGCATCACCACTAAGGGCGTAGGAATGGTTGCAGATGAACTCCACTGTCTCAGGCTGCAGCTCTGGCACCACCTGGTGGTAGCCATGGTACAAGCGAGGAAGAGGTGGACAGTTCATCCCTGGAGGAGGGGAACAGGTAGAGGATGAGGCTGAAGACCCATGGCAAGGTGGGATACCACTTACTTTTATCTCAATGAGTTTCTTACCCATGATGATTTGGTTGCCTTCTTTTTCCTTTTCCTTTGCATTCTCTTGTCTCTTCTTTTCTATTTCTTCCTTTGTTTTCTCTTCAGAATCCTTTTCTGCCTTGTCTTCTTTGATTGTTGGTTTTTCTGTCGGTTTCCCATTTTCCACACCTCCTGCTCTGTACAAGGTGATGTTGCCTCTAGTGGGAATGATTCTCCTGCCCTGCTCTGTGGAATCTATAGTGTTATTTTCCTTCTTAATGCCATTGGTAACATATCTAATGGTGTTGTTCTCTGTCCTTTCGTGTTCAAATATCTCCACTGTGTTTTCTCGCTCAGATATGACCGTCTTCAGTTTGGTGTCATTAGGACCGAGTTTACCTGGATCTCTTTTTCCATTCACCTGCTCTTCTTTTCTCTCCTTCTCTTCTTGTCCCTTTTCTTTTAGCAGCACTATTTCTGTGATGTCTGTTGTTTCCTGAGTAACATCTGTTCCCAAGTTGGTATCTGGCCTACCATCTTTTTTCTCTGGCAGCTTTTCCACTTCAGGTTCTTTCTTTTCAACTGTGTTTAGGCTGTTGTCTGTGTCTTCCCTATCCACTTTATCTTTGCTACCCACAGTAGGTTTTTCTGACCCAGTATTTCTTTCCTCTCCCCCCGTTTCATCTTTATCCTCAGCCAAGGTTGTTTCCGGTGTGGTTCCGTTATATTTATCTTCTGTGTCTACTGCTGTGGTGTTTCTGTGCTCAGTCTTTATATCTTTCTCTCCCACCCTTTCTTTTTCTCCAGTGGTATCATCTCGACCTTTATCTTTGTTTTTGCTGATATCTTTGTCACTGTATATGTCTGTTTCTTTGCTTGTTTGTGTCTCTTTTGGCTTGCCTTTGTCCTTTTCTGCTTCAATGAGCGTGTTATTCACTGAGGATAAAAAACATTAAAAAAAAAAACATACTGTAATTACTGAATTGTCAGTGAATGGCTGATTGTAAATCTTCTTGTTACAACTTGACTAGACATGCTGAATGGGCCATATTTCACCTTTTCTGTTACTCATTAAAGATTCAGTAAGCATGCTGTTATTTTGTTATAAAAACAGAAGAACAAAGAACTGTATGTCAGCAATGACTCATCCAATTCCAAACAAATTCCAGACCCTTTTTCTGACCTTTGGTACAAACAGGAGGAGTTCCACTCCAGGTGTTATTTGCCAGACACGTCCTCTGTGAGTTTCCACTGAGTTCATAGGGCTGGTAACACAGGTACTGTAGAGCAATGAGCACATCATTGGGTCCATAAACCAAGAAGTGGTCCCCATGTGTTGGTTTGGGTGGGAGGGTACAGAATCTTTCCACTGGCACTGGAGAGGGAACAAAACAATTCAGGCTTGTAGACACTGCAAATGAGCCGCTTTCTACTCCACATCAGTATTTTCCAAACCTTTTCCATGTCATGACACAATTTCTATTTTTAAAAAAAATTCCAGGGTACATCATTATCCTAATAATTACTAAAACATCACAAAATACCATACCACACGTTTACCTGTATTCATTTTTGGGTACAAACACTCTTTCAGTGTGAAAACTTAATTTTGTTTTGATGAACATAAAACTGGGGCCTGTCTGATGAAGCAGGATTAGCATGTCAGCTAAATCCTGGCTTACAAAACTGGCTTGAATTCAAACGAAGCTCAGTTGCCAACTTGCCATGGTAACCAACACCACCAATGAAACCTGCATGGAGTAATTTTTGTTCAGGCTCACAGATGAAAATATGAAGGAAGCTCCTCACAATCAGTTACATGTATTTAAAAAAAAAAAGTCATTATTCCTGCAAATCCCAAAAATACTGCCTTTACATTAAGGTAAGAAGCACTGATGGAGCACATCATAATCTTTAGAATCTTTACAAGTCACCATCCGTTCATTTTACAGGAATTTTTACAAATTCATAATATTGGAAATATAGTAAATCTTTGCAGTACAAACAATGCTGTACCCAATCAGAGCTTTTGACACATAGCTTTGTTTCTTTTACCAAGCACTTAATCCACAGGGATCAACAGATTCATCTTATATTAAATAATATTAAATACTGTTGCACATGCGCTTGGCATTTCGTTGCATCTCTGCTTCTTTTATGCCCATTTATAAGTTGGTAAATCCTGGATGTGGGATTGTTGGTAACCAGGTTTGTGGGAAAGTTTACCCATAACAGGGAGAGAGACCCTGACTAAACTAAATTCACTTTGAGTTCTTCCTAACTGGAAATGATGACAAGTGCACATAGACTTCAAAGCCAAGTGTTTTCATGCTTTCTTTATTTTGTTTTTTTACGAGTCCTTCTTGAAAAGCTCAGTTCACACATGTTAGTTGTGGAAAATGGAAGCAGTCCTGCACCACCTGCAATGTGTGGATATTATTCTGCCACACTCAACCAAAAAAAATGCTCCAAAGATAGATTGTTGAATTTCATTTTCAATTCTTCAGATCGTATTTCCATCTGTATGCTCAGTCAGTGAGCTGTGGCTTTCCCGTTACAAATCACTGCTTTATCTCTGGGGCAGAGTGAATGGCAATGACAAGCAAATGAAACACATATGGTTTCCTCAGATCCCAAACTTTAATTATCTGGCAGAAGAAATAAATTATCTTACCACACTGTGGGGCTGGCGCGCTCCAGGTGCCATCGCTCAGGCAGATGGCGGAATGAAAGCCCCGCAGCTCAAACCCAGGATCACAACGGAAAGTGATGCGTGCCCCCGAGTGATGAAACACACCCTCTGTGGAACCGTGGGTGGGCACTGGAGGTCTGTGGCATCCCACCACTGAGTGGAAACAGAGAAATCCACAGTTTAGATATAAATACATGTAGTCTTATGTTTTTGTTTCTTAACTTGTCTTCAAAGAATGCTGAATCATAAAAATTCAAAACTTTGGAGGTTTTGCACCTCATTGGTAGTAAAAATAAATAAATAAATAAAATAACTCCTCACAAACACGCTGTATTGTGACGCCATTGCTTTCTGGAGTCTGATGTTACAACGGTAGCCCAGGACCTAAATTGACAGCTCTGAGACTCATTACTCTGCATCTTAATTGCCATTTAAAGATACCCAGAGCTTAAAAGGCACAGTCTGCTACCTTACAGGCTTATTAATGATAATTGTTCCCACCATGACAAAGTGTGAATGCTTCACAACAATTTTTTTACACAGGGCTTGTAAATGAGGCAGAAATAGATACAATAAAAGAGCTTTATTTAAACTGTTCACCATTCCACTGCTATAAAAGTACATTTTATGAAGTGCTGTAGTAGAGTTCTGAGATTTGTAATGTGCATGTGGAATTATTCTGCTGTTGTTTGCATGGTAACCAGCTGAAACATGAATCTATGGATGTCACAGATGCAGAAAATATTGTATAAGTTCTTGAGCGCTGTAATGTGCTGTCATTCTATAGAAATTCATATCCAATCTTTTGCATGTACCTCCATGTTAACTAGAAATATAAAAAAAGTGTGAACTGCAACTGTGCCATTACAGGCCTATTTTATGCAAAATGGAGTTCAATCAGTTATTTACTCAGTCACTCATGAACACACATGCACACATATACACACACCCGTATGTGTGTATGTGTATGTGTGCATGTGTGTAAGTGATAGTGATCATGCCATTACAGCACTCTTGTGTGAGACGATACCTCAGGACATTTGTTATGTCTTTGACTTTACATTGGTTCAGATGAAATGCTCTGGCTGCGGTTTTACAGCTCGAAACCAAGGAATACTCCCTATAATCTGTGTATTTTTGCATTTTGGCATTTCCGATCTTTGCAATTGGATGTCCAAAAACTGGAAAATAAACTTTGTTTGACCCCATTTAAATAAGATTAAAAAAAAAAAAAAAAAAANGCTGAAACACCCTTAGGTGCTGTGGGCATTGCGAGGAAGTTAAAATGATAGCCTCTTCCTGTCCTCCACCCTCACAAATTACACTCATCTCTTTCTGGATAATGAGATGAGTCTGGGTGGAACATAACTGAGAATGCTATGCATAATAAGTAAATTGCCATTCCTTTCTTTAATGCCTTGGAAACTCTGTTCAACACTACACTCCAAAACAGATTACACTCAAAAAGAGATTAAATTGTGCCAGAATAAACTCCAGAGAAACAGAAAGAATGAAAGAAAGAGAGAAAGAGAAACAGTTTCCTATTTGAGCTCCAGTGACAATATATCACATTCTGTCATGCAGAACGAGTTTAACTGAAGCTTAAAACAGATGACAGGTTGATTACTGGCACCATGAAATATATCTGATATATTCATACTTAGAAGTCTCCAGCTGACACTGAGCAGAAGTGTAGAATACATTTCCTCTACAAAAAAAAACTCAGACATTGACATTATTGTTACGGTGTTCTGTTAAATTAGCAGCTGCGGATTCCTCGTGGGAATATAGATGAATGTATATTGTGTGGAATAAAACTCTTGTGTTTTACGGGTGTCTCCTCTAACGGAAAACCTGGCTCCTGTTATAAAAGTAGAATTGTTTCACCATTAGTTTTATAGGCTCAAATTTAGCTGTGAAAACGACACCACAAGAAAAAGTGAGCAGTTTTCTTGTTTTTGCAAGATCTTAACGGAGGTGTATCAGATACAAAAACACAATTTAAGGTCCAGACGCCCATAAATAAAAGACCTTGTGGGTCAAGTTTATTCAAGCCGCACCCTGAGAGAGCAGTACCCCACATGACGAAGTGGACTTCAGCCAGTGTGGTGACAGAAAGTGACTAGATTAAAGGAAATTTAAAGGTGGGTATCTTTCAAAACCAATGTGGTTGTGAAATTTGTGTTCCGATTTTTGTTTTGGAATCATTAATCCAATGACAGGAAGGTACATGGACCATATTTGTACTGAAAAGTTTTTTTTATTTCACTTTTACTCATTTCTTCATTCCATTTCTTTGCCACTCACCTAATCCATTTGACTACAGCAGTACGCATTTATGTAAGAGGTGGTGAAATGTTTAATTTAATGCAGCCATATCAGATAAGTGGTCATTTGGATTTAGAATCCATCTGTTGACACTTAGACATATTTTCTGAACAGTTGATTGGACATAGCTAAAAATACTGGGTCATGGAAAGGGAGGCAGCTGGCCTGAAACCAGTCCAAACCACAGACCTCTCCCTTGTGAGGGTGAATCACCGTCTGCTTTTGGGCAACAATGAAAAGCTTACAGGAAGAGGTCAAATGCTGTTTCTGTGAGAATTAAAATGAATGTACTGCATATTACTGCATATTATCTTTAATACACTCAAGTGTTAATCCTTATATTCTATGCAATCATTGTATTCCTTAGACAGTAGTTCATGTGTGATCTTGTGCTTAGTATTCATGTACTATGTGTAGTTTATGTCTAGATCATACTTAGCAACCAGTCACGTAGTCACGTGTGTGTGTACGATCATATTTAGACCCACAGTCTTCTTCTTTCTTTGCAGGAGGTCATAAATTCTCTTGGGGAGAGGGCCATGGCGTGTTCATGACATAGGTCAAGGTTTGATGGTCTTCATGACCAGTTCATGAGCTGTCTCCTTAAGTTTGTAACCTGCCCTCCTAAATGATAAAGATTGTTGTTCGACATAATTATAGTTCTCCATAATCATGTCTTAATGTACAGACATTTTCTGTAAATAATCTGTGAAAGCCATCCTTGGACATGTAACAAGTTGTTCAAAGATTAACAATGACATCCAGGCCTAGCCTGGATATTTGGTGCCCCTCTGACGTATTCAGGATATTATCAACCACTGGTATATTAATCGTAGCTGAGGCTTTCATATTTTGAAGTCATATGGATTCGTCCATCTTTGTACTTCCCGTGTGCATGCAATAATAAAGAGTGTGATCTGCACTCAGAGAAGGTTTGAGACCCTTTAATTTCTTCGACAATTCTCAATTACTTTTTCATATTGATGTGTCTGATTTCTAGCTCAAAACTGCAAAAACAGTTATGAGAGTGGTAAGTGTGTAAGTTTGAATTCCGTTTTTAAAAGCCTTATCAAATGGAAAATTCAAGTCATTCTCATGCCATTGAATTGCAAATAGTGGTTTATTCTGTCTGTGATTACAACCTGCAGGCATCTTTACCTTCCTTACTTGCTGCTTTCTTATCAAATTTCATCTTATGACAAGGTCACACACTGCAGAGACATTTTAGTTGTAAGTTACAGAGACTCACCGTGTTCACATCTCTTGCCTGTGTAGCCAGCCAGACAGGCACAGTGGTAAGTGTAAGACGTGTCCAGGATGCAGGTCCCATCATGCAGGCAAGGAGACGAGCTGCAAGCTGCAAATACACAAAAACACTTTTATTTATTCGTAATATAATAATACAGCCTTTATGCTAATGGTATTGGCTCTCTGCTTTACCATGATGCTGTACTGAGAGGTTTATGTTACAAGCTAACACTTTTCGAGTTTACTTTTCATATTCCAGTTGTAAATGTGTGGGCATTTCTGCACAGAAAGCCTTTGTACAGTTTTACTACATCTGACTGTGTGCGAGTGTGTATGTTCATTCTTGTACTTCTGTATTTGTGAGAGCCCAGGAGTAGGCCTTGACGGTGAGGACATTTTTGCAAAATGAGGCCATCTTGGCCATTTCTCACTACTTCAAAAGGTTGTTTGAGGACTAGGCCTGGGTTAAGGTTAAAGCTTAGGTTAAGGTTAAAGGTTAGGGTCAGGCATATGGTTGTGATGTTTAAGGTTAAGGTAAGGAATCAGAATCTTGTAAATATAGAAATATAAACGTGACAAAACCAGGGAGAATAATAGCTAGAGATGCCTGTCAGCATTTTAAACTATTATTATTATTCACAAACTGGTATTTCACCTACCCGAGCTCTCCTGGAAAGTGGCAAAGAAGCCGTCAAAGTTCTTGTAACCATCAGACACAAAGAGGATGTGCATAGTGTTGCCTGAGCTCTGAATCGGAGCAGGTCTGTTGTTTCCACAGAATCGACCTATAACACGTGAGTTGATGCTGTCACCATCTCGGACTTCCACGTAGTCATAACGGCAAGAGTGATGAAACTCCAAACTCAGCATCATGACCCTGTCGATAGGAAGATGATTATTAAAAAAAGGAATGAGGAAAAACAAGTACTGTATATACTCGAGTATAAGCTGATCTTGTGTATAAGCCAACCCCCTACAAATTTAGATTTTTAAAGAAACCCGTATATAAGCCGACCCCCTGATGTTGTTCCATCAGTTTATTTGTTTAGCAAATTACCTGTTTTTCTGGGTATTGTCATAGTATTCCTGTGATTTTCTGAAAATAATCCAGGTACAGGTTGTTTTAAAACTTCACCACTTTAACAGGGCTTCTCTTCCTGACTCACACCGGAATGATAACATCGCGCTCTTCTTCTTTTCGCAACTTATTTATTTTCAAAATCAAAATAACAAAACATGACGTGAGGTGAGGTCAAAAACTATATCAGCCTCCAGCTTAGTGTATAGACTCCTCCTCCGCAAAGCAGCCAACAATCATCACCTAACCAATCAGCTAAGATATAAATATTCAAAAATAATAACCTATTTAATTTCACTTTTCCCAAATGAAATATTTTAAATGGCTCTAACTGGTACCGGTAAACATGATATTTATTTCAGCAGCTGATTACCGTAACTGACCAATCACAAGGGTGCTTACTGGCCACCGCAAAATGTGCTGGATAAAATGTTTTGTCAGGAAATACATCATTCTAAGGTATGATTTAAACTATTTTCCATGGGTAGTGGTAATGGGTAGTATTTTCACCCCTGGAAATTTTGTTCTGTGGGACCAAATTTGAATTTCTAAGCCAATCCCCAATTTACTTTGTGAAATTTGGTAATAAAAATTCGGCTTATACTCGAGTATACGTAAATATAAACATATCAGTGTCTCTCTCAAGGGAAACACTAATAGATGCTGGTAATGGCGTTTATGAGGAAAAGGTTGCATAACAATAATTATCCTTATTAGCACATTAAGCCTGGCACTGTGTTTTATGAATTCCGATATGTCTGATTTGCACCAATCTTATATAAATTCCTCTAAACTTTCTTTGTATAAAGATAACATAGGTTTAAATTTTGTTGTTGCGACTTGACAGCAATAGAAACTTGAACTAACTTGAAAACAGATCATGAAAGCCTATCTTCAACTTTGTGGCTTTGGCAAGCTTAAAAATCATTAACACGCCTTCTGTGCCCAGTTAAGAGTTGACATGCACATATAAATGTATGCAATTATAGTAAGTACTGTTAATGAACAATATCATCCATGCCAGTCTCAATAAGTATCTCATTATTTCTGAACAGCAGCTAGAAAATGCCTATAAAATTTATCTATAAATCCTGCATAAACATGTTTTTCTAAAGTAAACTGTTGATTGCACAACACTGTTTACAAAAAAAATGAGTAACTTTAAAGGTACAAAATACTGAGTATTTCCTAATCATTCATGTCTGGTTATTCAGGAGGAGTGGCTTCAGAACCAGTTTGAATAAAAATGAAAGTGATTATAATAAATGGTAAATTAAATGTATTCAGTCTTTCAGTTGATGAGCTGTTCTGTTTGGTGTCACAGTGTGACACTGACAGATTTGGCAGCTGGTAAAGGCAAAACACAAAGTTCTTCTTGCTTATGCTAGCTTTTCAGATTTAATTTCTTTGGCTTTTGACATTGAAAGGGGCACAAAGGACTGATTTAGTGACTTTATAGAAGATGTTGGCATGCTACCAAATCCTCTAGTTTTATCCTTCCACAAAAAGCCCTTAGGTCAGGGGAGCTCAGACTAATGAGGTACAGTGATGCAAAATGTTAGCATGCAGCAGCTCCCAGCAATTAATGCCTGTTGCAATTCAGCAAATCTGTTCTCTGTAATACGAACATACAAAAAGTGATAGAAATACTCAAATGGTTTACTTACATTAAAGTAGCAATACAACAATGAAAAATATATATTTCATGACAAGTGAAAGCCATGCAATCAAACTGACGGAGCAACAACAAACAGGTTTAACAGATATATTTAGTGTATAGCAAAGATACAAGTGTCAAGGGATTTTGCCTAAGAGTGTGGATTTGTGGAGATTTTGAAATTAACTGATCAGAATGCTGGAATCAAATCAAAAATTATGGTTACACCATGTTCACATACTGTATGACTAAACCGAACTTAAGGGAGAATGCTCCAGGGTCCAAAACAAAATGACTAACTAAATGTGGAAACGCCCTTAGCTTTCAGTGTTTCTATGTTTTCAGAAATACAAGCTTCTCTGAACAAATTTGCCAACCTTTTAATTTTCTAAAACTCTAGCAGCACAAAATGGAAATCCTACTTACGTTCAATACTTGAGTAAATATATTTAGTTTCCACCCACGACTTTCACCAGGAGAGTGAAGGAGAGAGAAATAAATACAGGAAAAACCCTGCCAGCAATTCCTCAGACACTCAGGTCAAGACTTACAACTTTCCATTTGTCCATTTCTGAGCATACCAATGCTACTTCATCTAAGGTTTTGCTGGATTTACTCCATAAAGACCTTAAAATGTGCCACTGAAGTATTAACTGTCTGCATTAACAGACAATTGGATTTGGATTTGGCCCTGCTGTTTATGCATGCCACATTTGCTTGTGAAGTTTAATACAGAAGTTTATATATAGTATAAAATAATGCTCGGAATCATTAAATGTATTTTCTGCATACAACAAACCATTAACCGCTGCACAAATGGCCTAAATCTGACTGTATGGAGCTTTTATACTGTTAAAAACTCACATAAATGCCTGACTGTAATAAAGCTTTGTGTGTAATGGAGAAAATGAAAGAAATAGACAGTTATCACATGAGGTCATTTCCTTTAAAAAGTGGTGTTGTGGTTTCCAAACCTTGCTGTAGACTTGTCATTAGTCCATGTGTACATCTTGCAGAAACGTCTCAAATGAATGGAAATCTGACTTAAGTGGAGCAGCCATTAATAACTATCACAGATGGGCAATGAAGATCCCAAAATACCGATGCAAGATGGAAATTCAGAACTTTATTCAGATAGATTTGTTGATTATCTACAGTTTGCAGCAAGCACAAGAATTCATTTCTACGCCACATCAAGTATTATTTCCACTAAATCTTTGAATTAAGAGCTGGAGTGCAACATAATGACACATGACCAGTGCTGCACTGGATGGCAAATGCTTTTCTTTGTAGCTGAGCAGTGCCTCTCTGCCTGGCAGCACCGCTACCTCAACTGACATGCACCACCTGGATTCTACACTTTGTGCTGCGCTCGTAGTTCAACCAAATTTAACTTTGACCTGTCTGCTGGTGACATTTCCAATGTACAACTGATGAGGGAATAGCTGTATGACAAATATAAGGAAAAATGTACGAAGAGACGTTTATAAGCTTCTAACACAAATGCAAAATCATACTGTAATCTGGGCTGAAAGGTGATGAGATCATGGAGACTCATGAAATGTTTGATGTCTAGCTTTTATTCAGAAGCACAGAGCTGAATCAGCTCTCCTCAGTGCATTATTCTCTTATTCCTAGATCTATGCACAGCCTTTGATATGGCAGACCATGGAATATATTTTGATAGGCTTATGTGCTGGTTGGGGTTAGACAACTGACAACTAGCTACAACCAAGCTAATGGTGCTTTTTGATGAGGACTTGGTTTGTCCTTGAGTGTTGCATGTGTAGGCACTAACACGCAAATCACTTAACCCTGCTCATGTGTAAGCAGCATAAGAGATGCTGTGTTGAATTGCAGCCGATGTCATATTTCCTCTATTGCTATCCAAAAGAGGAAATACATGATTGATAATGGATGTAATACGATGTCCAGTCTTGTTAATGTAACCCAACAAATATTATCCATCATTTGTTCTCTGATGATGATCAATAAAAGAAATTCCAGAAGCAGACGATCTTACCTGAGCTCGATGGTAAAGGGACGGTCCACCTGTATGGTCCACTCACAGCGGGCATTGTTGGGATAACTCTCCAGCACCAAATGGCCCTGACGTTTATGGATCACTCCCCCACACTCTGAAGCACACAGAAAAGAATTCCATTTGGAAAGTAGTGTGAAAACTGCGGTACTCTGTAAATTTTAGAAGCTGTTAATTACAGTTTAATTATCATTTTGAGGGTCTGTGTCCAGCTTTTTAAAATTTATCATTCAAACCAAAAGCAATTACATCAATTACATGTTGGTTTCCAAAGCCACTGTAAAGTGTCAGCATGGTGGGGAAAAAGAAGCCTGCAAACATGAAGAGGCATAAACACATGGAGCCACAAAATCATTTAGCAGCTTGCCAGATTTCTGCACTAAATCAAATATATGTTGTTGTGCCCCACAGCAGAATATTTGCATTTTCAGAGGGAAGTTATAATTAGTGTCGAAATGTAAAGTTTTAAATGGTTATAGGATTCCTGAATGTTGACTCTGACTTTTCTTTTCAGCTCCTTATGGAAAACCTCCTGGCCATATGGCAATTTTCCAAGCTGATAGTTGTCCCAGATGAAGACAAATCAGCCAGAAAGAAAAGAATACATTGTATATGGCATTCATTTTACCTACAGAGAAAAAAAATCCAGCTTGTTTACAATAAAGTCATGTGGGAGCTGCCAATTTGGGGGGGGAGGGATGAGGAGGCCAGAGACTACTCACTCATGCAGTCTCCACCGGACCAGCCAGGCCGACACTCAGCACAGTATTTGCCACTAATGAAGAAGTCATCCCTGGGTCCCCATGTTCCATTGTTACAGCGCTTACAGTTCTCAAATATACTGCAACCTGAAAAAAGACAGTGACAACGGGGTGGGGGAGTTTTGAAGGCCAGAAACCCAGAAACAGGAGTCAAACACACGGATGAGCCAGAATTTAAATCTTACAACAGAATTGCCTTTGTTTCTCAGAATTGGTAACTCTTTCCCTATAGAGCTTGAAACATATTGCCCACCTTCACCGGACCCCTGTGGTGTTTCATTGACATCAGCTCTGCTAAACTCATTAAACTCTTCTTCTACTACATGCACAAACACATAGTTTCCTGAAATAGAAATGTGAAGAAAGACCTCCAAAATGGTTTCCTGAGCGGATGGATTTTCACTTAGAGGTTACTCCATCTGAGGGCTCGAGGATTTCAAGGGAGTGAAGTACCCGCTACGACGCGAGCAGAGGTATGAATGTTAACAGCAAATGGGCTGGGGATGTACGCGGATNACCCGCTACGACGCGAGCAGAGGTATGAATGTTAACAGCAAATGGGCTGGGGATGTACGCGGATTTATGAGTGTAGGTTTGAGGTGCAGTTTTCAGCGTTTTACAGTAAAACGTGATATGCAGGTATCTATTTATTTCTGAACATCTGTTTTTTTTTTTTCTTGTAAAAAAGACAACGTGAGCACATTCAAGCAGTGAAGAAAACATGAAACACTTCCTTAGCTGGATGGCATGTAGGAAAACTACATGGCGAAAATATGATTCTGAACGAGCGAGCTGGGGAACATGTGCAGCTATCCATATGTGGTTACTGTATGTTCTCACGTATATCCATATTTCATACAGACAGTGATAAGCTCATCTGTGAGTGTAAGAATACACAGATCTACTCTCATTTCATTCACAAATCAAATGTGTTCCAAATGTGTGATCCTATATTCCCTTATTCTACTAATGTAAGAGAATCATCCAAGAGGAAGAGCCAATGTTAAGCTGGCCTAGAAACACAGTAGATCAGACACAAATTCAAAAGTTATTTTCAGAATTTCAGTCCAACATGTTGTCATGCTACAGTGCAAACAGCTGTGCAGCTGACAGACAGTGCTTGTTCTTGCAAACTACATGGCAGATATTAGACAAAGACCAGAGCCAAAGGTGGAAACAAACATGAGCTGACTAATAAATCAGTGCATGCTTTACATGTTCCCTACAAAGAAACAAAGTTTGAAAGACATCACCAAATAGGAGTATTCAAATTAAAACAACAGAGGTAGTGTGTGTGAAAAGGACTATGGTACCAGTTGTACCTGGATGGATAATGCAGGGGTCACACTCGTTGATGGCATTGCGGCAGCAGGGCACGGCGTAGCCGACCGGAGCCCCCTGTAGGGGGCATTTACAGCGGATCACATCATACTCACAACAGCCCCTGCACATAACATTCCACTCTGGGCCTGGGCAGTGACTGTACAAATACCTGTAATCTGAAGAAAATGAGAATTCAGGGTCAGCAAAACGACAATATCGCTTTAACAAACACTGGAAATATTCGTTTATGAAATCATCCTCATGCGTGCAAAGAAATAAAGTGGAAGATGAGTCAAACATGCCTGAGATTTTGGGAAAGTGTGAGTTATTGTGGGTCAGCGAAAGCTTGAGTAATCACGGAAGGATTTTGGTGTGTTTGTCACTGTGTTTATCCATGCTGCACGCTCTTACCAGCACGCTGTTCAATCAGTTATTTCCACTCCCATATGGTTGCAACCTTTTCCTTTTGAGAACCACAAGTTTTGGAGTAGATTACCTTCTCTGTCTGTTCAGCTATGTGTTTTCTCATTCTATCAGGCATCATTAACTCAGCAACATACCACAATGGTCAAGTCACTGTCATGGAAAACAGGATCAAATCATTAAAGTGCTTCATGACTGCAAATGTAAACACCGATGTTCCCTCCTCTGTTAAGTTTTTACCCAATAAATTTACATTTAATTGGACTGAAACCAGTGATTCAAGGAACTTTCAGTCATGATTATGTAATGCTGGATTTAAAAGCCGAAACAGAAACAAGTGGAATT
Organism: Lucifuga dentata; assembly: GCA_014773175.1. Classification (NCBI taxonomy): domain Eukaryota; kingdom Metazoa; phylum Chordata; class Actinopteri; order Ophidiiformes; family Bythitidae; genus Lucifuga; species Lucifuga dentata. Next base: position 89,761 of record VXCM01001539.1, on the reverse strand, counting down.
TATCTCGTGGCAGATGTAAATGGAGAACTACCAAAAGCTGCTCTTTGACTCTGGCACTTTGTCATTTCAGCATTTTGCACATATCCCGCTTTCATGTCGCCAATGATAACTTCCCTCACCCCTTAACCTCTATCATTTACTCTTCCCAAACCTCCCACACATGCCGTAAAACCTTGAAACACTTACATAGTGGTTTCATTTGTACAGCTATAAGCCATAGATTTCTTTTCTAAAATAAAAATGCATCAGAATTTCAGAGTCCAAGCAAGACATGCAAAAAAGAAGACAAATGTACTGCGCAGTTACAGTCGTCTCAGGAGAAGAGGAGCAGATGTCTTGGAATGCTGCGAGATGTCCCTCCTGCCCTTCGACATTAATGATATCATAAATTATATCTCATTCCAGCCACTATCTGACCTTCTTCTTGGCCATCTTTCCTCTGCTACAGAAGATACACTGAAGTACATCCTGCACTCTGACATTAATCAAACAGAAAGAAGGTTGTGTAATGCCGCCAGGTCAAATCTCAGCAGCTTTTTCAGGACAGAGTTTTTCATGATAACAGTGTTTGTAGATCTGTTGCTGTTATCTGCATGTTTATGATTTTTAACAATTTAAGGTTGGACTTGTGAATTAATGTCATGCCACTCTGTGCATTGCTGTCATAATGCGTGACAGACCTAAGGATTATGACTCAACTTCACTCAGATTCTTTTGGGACCACAAGCCACATAAATGACAGTTTATTGCACAAGAATATGGATGTCATGCAGTCACTTCATATGGAGTAAATGTATGTACACATGCAACCCCTCAGCCTTAATGTTTTTAATCAAAGCTTACTTTTCTGCATTGTCTTCTGCTGTTTAGCTCAATCTGCTTCTCTGGAATAAAAAAGGAGAACCTCATAGTTTCATTTAACTTGGTCGTTTTTTGTGGATTTCCTCTGAGCAAATGTGAGACTCACAAACATCCATGGAAAGGGCATTGCCTGTCTATTTATAAAAATGTGTGCTGAGAGACAATTTTTGAAAGAAAGAAAGAAAGAATATGTGTTTGGCTACATTTAAGGCCAAAAAAATTATGATCTCATTTATTTATGTGAAATCTGTAAAATTTACAGGATACAGGAAGATGGCCAGTGTATGCTGCTTTTATTCTGGCCAAAAAATAGCAATTTGGAACAAGTGATGTATGGAAGCTGCTAATTGTTTGATTACAGTAGCCTGCACACCACGACTCCGTCCAAATTCTGGTCTGCTTTCACTCACATACATTAGCAGCTGGAAGCAACTAAACTTTGATTAACTAAGACTGTTATGATTGCAGTATGACGCAAATTACGCAAGACAGAAGCAGGGTGTTTGTCAGAGGAGAGATTCTGAATGGACTAAAGTCTTTTATTTTTCTTTTTTTTTTTTTTTTTGCATTATTATTGGCCAGGTGGTAAGAACATGGTGGTAAGAAGTGGTAAGAACATCGCATGTTTGAGCCCAATATATATAATCCGTATACACGTTAGGTTACTGACAACCATTTAACAAAACATTCTGTACTACTGGCGTGGTAAATATTAGAATTGTTTTTCCTATCTTCTGAACTGCCATTCGTTTCAGTTCATTCCAGTAAAATAAGTAAAACTTATAGAAACTTGAAACGTGCTTGAGATAAGTAATCCATCACAGCGTACATGATGTTTATTAAATTGTTTTTGTCTAAGGAACTTTATTTAAACAGTCCAACACGGAGCTGTGTAGAAGAAAATGTTTGTCTCTGCCAGGGAATATAGTACCGGAGAAGAGAGCTTTTACTAAGCAATTAAAAACGACACGTGTTAGCAGGTGACGCATTGAATTTTAAGGTGGTTGCATCACCTAGATATCTGATTTTGAAAGATTAGGGATAAAATAACAGGGAAAACTACAATATGGTTTTATGTTTTGAAAAGTGGTTGTTAGTAATGTAACATGTATACAGTTATGCTTAGTATTTATTGCACTTAAACTTGCAAAATCACCAGTACAGTCCTTAACCACTGCTATTAGCTAGCATGGACAACACACAGGATGAAAAGCGTATTTGAAATTCCCAGATAAGCCTTAGGGGACTAAAAGGTGTGACACATGGGGATTAAGAGGTGCAGACACCATCTCCTCTCCTTATGGGACAGCTTTACTGCCTCCTCAGTCAGGTTCGTATAGAAGTCTGGCCTGAGAGACTGTGAAATCTGATTTATAGGGCATAAACATGAAAGGGTCAAAAGACTTTATGAGCGGTCCTGGTAATGTCATTACATTGATCACACCTGAGTGTCCTTTTCTGTGGCTGAGAACTGATAATAATGTGAGGGCTACAGCCATCAATACATTCCTGCAGAAGACAAATCTATTGTGCTGACCAACGTGAATAGAATAGAATAGAATAGAATAGAATAGAATAGAATCCACATTTCCACAAGGGTATTTTATTTCTCATCTTCCTCATATTTCTCATCTTTGTAGCTAGAGGTAGTTAGCTGAAATGCAGCTCTGCTGATAAGACTGTTATGTTAATGACGCTGAGGGTTCTCCCCCAGTGCTGGACACATGCTGGAATGCATCTTTATTTTTCTTGAACATGATCCCCTCTCGTCATTTCTACATAACTAAGTTTAGGCTTTCTCCCCCATCATCACAGCTTTTTCACAGATAACCTTACTGCCTTATAAACACACATCCGTGAGACTTCCAGGTCAACACCTGCAGGTAACTGCAACTAGACAGTAACAATTTTAAGTATGATTTTACAGCAGTCAGTGTTTAAGAAAGTGTGAACAGGTGTGGAAGTGCATGTGTGCAAAAGCAGACCTACAAATGAGTGAGTGTGAGCGGGTGGGGAGGGGGGCTCTCAATGCAGTGGTTACAGCATACTCTGTGTAGGCGCACAGAGTGTTTTCCTTCACTAATGTGTTCAAAGTAATGTAATTTCCTTCTTAGTGACTTCTGAACCCAAATATCCAATTTTACACAAACACACCAGTGAGTTTTGTTTTTTTTTTTTTTTTTTTTTTTGGACAGTGTGTAGATATGCAAATCTCACTCCAATTATCATTTGTCCTCACACTGCATGTAATTTAACCCAGGACATTGTTTGTGCCATACCCCTGACTAATGTATATTTAATGACAGACTGGCACTGTTGACTGTTGTAAGACTGGTAACTAGGAAGATCTGATAACAAGTTTTGTTCTACAATTTTGCCTCACAGCTATGATTAGAAAACTTACCATTCAACCTGGTTGGATATTAATGTGTTTTGCTTGTGTGATAGTATCTATTCCTCATAGTAACTAGTGTTTGTGTGAGAAGCTTGCTGGCGCAAAGCCACAAAAACAATTTTTTTTCTGCCCAGTCCTTTAGCTAAGTGTGCAGATTTTTGTGTGGGTTGTTTGGCTTTTCTGGTCTTATGTAAGTGGTATCTGCTTTTTCCATTCCAGATGTTGAGCTCTGAAATGTACTCCCTGACATGCATGTCAAGAAAGCAGCAATAACAGGAACATCACAACAGACGTCCCATCGCCTGATAGAGACCTCTGTATGTCATGAAGCGCTCCCGCTCAATCACAAGCCATACAGGCCTGTAAGTGGTTAGCCTGCATGTCTGAACTGCATGGCTCTGATGTGAATCCAGACACTGACATCATTATTACTCGGAGCTGAGAAGCAGTGACAGAACTTCACCTAGTTTCCTCCAGGGATTAGGTGATTACTGTGACTATCCTGACTGCCCTTCTGGCCCACTATCCTGCTGTTCTCAAAAGTCAACCACTGAGAGCCTTTGTCACAGACTGCAAATTATTGAATTATTCTGCTTTAAAATTCTTGTGGAGAGGTTTTAATTGAGTATTCAGATGTACAAACATGCACGGGCTTACAGTGAGTTCAGACTACATGTCTACACTGACAGTTTTTGGACAAAAAAGGGCCAGATCAAAGGCAAATTAGTGTTTGCTCCCATAAGCGTTGATTGCTTGTGCTTGTGAACTGTTTAAAGATGCAATCTGTGAGACACGATTATGCGTGACACATGCCCAAGCAATATCTAGCAGGCTAAATATCTGGACCTGTTGTGGAGTCCAAATCCTGTGAAATGTGCTGTAATGGCAGCGAGATGCAGCAATAAGCTACGGCCAGTGAGAGCATAATACATGGGAAAAAAGGGGGAAGAATTGTAACACCTGCAATAAAACATCAGCAACCATGGCATTCTCTGTTTTTTTTTTGTTTTGTTTTGTTTTTTTTTTTGCTACAAATCACCACAGAAATAACTTGGATCACTGGCTTATGGATATCTTGCGGCATTCCCACGGCACTTCTCATGTGCGTTTTTGTGACTAAACATCATTTGGAAACCAAAAAGACTCAGTGGGGATTTCTCCAGATGAAAGTTGCTGATCAGTCATGCAGTTTGCCAGTCACAATGACTTCAAGACATCCAATAATAAGACAGAAAATTGTGTATTGTGAACAGTAATTCAATCTGTCAACTATGTGTATATGTTGCCTTACACAAACAGTTCCATTAGTCCTGCAAAAACAACATAAAATGATACGCAGCTTTCACAATTTGATCTTAATACATTTGATCTTAAAAATAGCATAACTTTATACATAAACCTGCATCAGCTCTAAAACTGACAAATCATCTTCCTCTACACTCTTCTGAGATTAAAACCTGAGGTCAGCGCCTGCATGTGTTTGTTGTGTGGTTACATTAACATTGATTTTTGCTCCAGTGCACATTTGCAGCCTTTCACTGCCTCCGACTTCTCCGATTACTTGTATGATTCAACTCTAAATTTACCATCCAAATGCTATCAGAAACACAACTGGGCATCCTGTTTAGATCAGTCTAATATCTTTTTTTTTTTTTTTTTTNTTTTTTTTTTTTTTTTTTGTTCACTGTTCAGACTCAGTATCTCATCAGCTTGGTCTGTCTTGCTACACACCGCTTTAAAAGCCTCTGCTAAGGTATTTTGAACTCCCAACAAAGCTAGACAGCTGCAGACAATGCAGAGCGCTTGAGCAGAACCCAGTGAGAAAATAAAAGCATGAGAGGAGTTCATCATTCTTACCAAACATATATCATAAAGCTATTTCTACTTCTTACATGAATAGGAATAGGTAATATATTCCTAATGTTTATGAGGATAGCTGAGTTTATGTGTTTTGGAAGTAATCATTCTCAGAATCAGAATCAGAATCAGAATCAGACTTTATTGTCATTGTACTAGTACAACGAGATTAGAGCTTTGCCTTAAAGTGCAGGACCACATTCTCCTTTGCACAATGCTTTCCACAGCATGTGTGTTATACATGCTCCCTGACTTAATCACGTGACTTGAGAGCTTGTGTCAAGAAGAGTCGCCTGCAAAGAGGATGGCAAGTTATAAATATATCTGTGTAATTAAGTGTAATCAAGTAAAGTGAATTAACTGTATTGTAATTCTTGAAGCTGTAGTGATGATGTTGCATTGGTTGTATTGCTTTGTCTGCCTCCACTTTCATACATGACAGTCGCTTTAGATTGATTAGTCTAATACACTGCTTACTCAGCACGTATCCACTACTAAATGAATAGTTTCCTAGTGATAAAAATGGTGGTTATTTGACACTGATGTATCATGGAAAACAGCTGGTTTTATAGCAGTGCTGTGTGCACACGTGTGTGCATGTATGGGAGTGTTTAATTCCTTTTGCTTACTGCCCACAGCAACTGTCTGGTATTTTGAGGCTTGAATGATTTAGCTACAATGGAACAGGGAATTCCCCAGGGAAGCTCTGTTGGCATTGCGCATTTGAACGTAGCCTGATCCCAAGTGTAGATCCCAGTGGTCATCCTGTACATTGCTTTAAATAAACTTCCCTCCACTAAGAACCCACAAACCCAATGGCATATCCTATCACTCTATTATCCACTTTGGTGAAACGGTATGTAGACACAGCAGAATGTAGGTCAAACAGGAGTCTGAAATGTGCACATTTGGTTTTGGCGTGCACCCCCCTCAACTTGGAATGAAGTTCTGATATGACACACGATTTTTCCAAATGCACAAACACAGGCTACCTTTATCTTCATGTAGGAAACCTTTCCCTGTCTGAACGCTAACATATCTGCTCCTTACTTTCTTTACTTGTCTTCTAATCTTTATTTACTCCCTCCAACCAGCCAGTATCCCCAATGACAACACTGCCTGGACAGAAGGAAGTGTGTCAGAAGAACAGGACATCTTCATGTGGGTGGAGGAACCCAAACAGGAAAGAATGTGAACCCTTACGTAGTTCAAAGAACCCTCACTGGTCTTGCAGGTGGGGACAGGAAAACATACAGAATTAAAGACAGGCACACACTCAGACATACAGTATGTTGCTCAATAGAAATCATCTATCATCAGCTGATTATACACGATTATGAAATAAGCAGCGCTAAAGCTGAGTCAGCTGACAACAATACAAATAGATAAATCTGCCTGAGGGAAACGTCTTAATCATCGCAGTTTAACACAAGCTATATTCACCAACATTACAAACTGAAGGTATTATTTTATGGAATAAATTTCCAAAGACTGTGAGGATTCAGCCAGAGGTCAGAGGTTTTGATTATGAGTCCTGGAGACGGTGTGTGTGGTATACACATTACCGTGGACTTCATGATTGACTCAAACATGACTCATGTCTTCCTTGCAGTTCAAGTGGTCAACCAGGGTAAACAGACAGAGACGAAGTTGGAGATAAAAAGAACTCACCCCACAACACTCGTCAACATTTAAAGAGCAGGTCTCGCACAAAAGAAAATGAGTGCCAAGTCTCAACAGCTCTATTAGGTCTTCATCTGCCTCACTTTGCCTCAAGGAATGTTTGGCAACATTCAAACTTTTGTTTTTTCCACTTTGTAAGCTGAAGAAGAAGTCTCAGCACAATTTCACGTTCATAACATATAAAGAATAACAATAATAAGTATGAAGAAATATGATGATCGCAAACCATTTTTACTGGGACAATAAAAATACCCAAACAGGATAACAACTCAGTCTGCGTCTCATAATGGAGGCATTGTAAATACTAGGATAACACATACTCTGCAGAAGTGTTTTTCTTTCTCTTTGAAGAGCTTGTTTACATCTCTATGACTCTTCTTTTACAAGTCTTGCTGAATGTTGTTCTGCTCTCTGGAAAGACGCCGAAGCTGAGAGGGGATGACAGAGTGCTGATGCCGGCTTTTGAGAACAAAGGACACAGACAGAGAGGCTGAGAGAAAGATAGGGAGAGGGAGGAAAAGAAGAGGAGCAAAGGTAAAGACTTCATTGCCTGTCTCTTACCGTAGGGCCAGGCTATCCCTTGAGGAAGGGAGATGAGGATGAAGAGGGAGATGAAGAGGAACCAGCCCTCCTTCCCAGGGATACGGGTGCTGGTACAGGGGATTGTATGGGTTTGCCCCAGCTGCAGTCCCCGTCCTGCAGACAGCATGCTGCCGTCTGGAACTCTGTTTACTTTCTGAACTCAGCTGACATCACCTTCTCTCGGCCTTCAGTCCTTCCCTCCCCCCTCCCTCCATTTCTCTCTCTCTCTCTCTCTCTCTCTCTCTCTCTCACTTTCGTTCTCTCTCAGTTTCTTCCTTGGTCGCTCTCTCACTTCTCTTTGGCTTCAGATTACAGCCCAGCCAGCAAGGAGTTCCACTTAGAGTGGTCTCCCTAAACCTCCCTTCTCTCTGTTTGGCAGACAACGTCACTGCTCGTGAGGGAATGCAGGCTCCAACTTTTTGTGCTTAACTCATTATGGTGTCACCTGACTCCACACATGTGGTGATAGATAGATTTGCCAATTACACTACTGCATCCATCACATCTTGTTAAGCCTGAAAACAGCAACTATTGTGTACTAACATCAAGGTACTACACTGAAGTATAGCATTTATTTAGTGGTCATTGTAACAAAAATGTACACAATTACTAACTGCATCATAAAAAAATGCTTTATCTTTTTTCCTTCAAACCCTACCCTAACATTAATGAACAAAGGTTTGATACTATGCACTATTACAGGGTCATACACACTTGACACACATGAACCCACAAATATAGTAAATACTAGTGATGCTAATCCTAACCCATAACCCTAAACGTAGCAACTGTCCCTAATCATGCTAGCCCTAACCCCTAAATCTAATAACCCTAATCCCAAAACCATAATGATCCTAACCCTTAAGCATATCCCTCTGACCATAACACCAACTCTAACCATCTAACCCTACCCATCCTAACCATAACCACCCTAACCCTAAGCAGCCTAACACTGACTACCCTAACCCTAATGACCACACCCTAAACATCCTAACCACCTAATCATAACCACATAACACTAACTCTAATTGCCAATCACAACTACCTGAACCCTAACCACGTTAAGCCCAAACTCTAACCTTGATAACCTAAAAACGCTAACCACACTAACTCCATAACTCTAACTACTCTCACCACTTAACCCCCTAGTCCATAAATGAACCCATGACTAACTGACAATCTAACTATAAAGGCAGGAATCTCTGTCTGTCTGTGACACCAATATCTCTAAAACCCGGCACTGCATGAAGTTGATATTCAGCAGGTTTATTGTTCAGGACCCAAGGACGTGCAGTGTCGTGTGTGAAGTTGTTTGGATGAGCGGTTCTCAAATTGATCTGTGCCGTTAAAAAGTAGTCCACGTGGCAGGATACGCTCCGGGCGCAGCAGCACATACTCCGGCCCAGTGGCAAGGTCTCAACCCGACCCCGTACAGCAAACAAAGCTAGCTTACGAGGATGTACAGAACAAAATTACGGCAGGCTGCAACGCACACCATCAAGTCCAGCCCGTTCCGAACAGGCACANGTACAGAACAAAATTACGGCAGGCTGCAACGCACACCATCAAGTCCAGCCCGTTCCGAACAGGCACATTTTGAAAGACACTGAACTAGTATTCCCTAATCCCAGCCCTATTCTTAACCCTAACCCTTCCTTAATTGATAATCAGACACCTTACAATCAATAATTACCTAATAATTGTTTATGTAAGAAAAAAAACACTTAATCTGTACTTCTCCTTCAAAGAAAGCTCAAGTTTTAAACAATTAGCTGGACCATTTTTACAGCACAACCAAGTAAATTAGATATCTGAGTAAATTTAAGTATTTTCTGATATTTGTAAATTAAATTAGTATCATTAGTCAATCGATGCTCCTGCTCAGCACCATCTGTTGCTATTAAGCAAACGGACAAACAAAATTTAAAAGGTTAAACATAACAATTGTAGCAATTAACAGACATTACTGGATGACATAAATTAAATGAGACTGCAATGCAAGGCAGATGTAGCACTTTAAACAAAGCAATTCTTTTTATCGAGGAAAAGGCCTGTAGGCTACTGCAAAGCAAATGTACATCAAAAAGACAACATATCCTACCCTGATCTCCAGGCAACAGACTTCAGTTTTATTGAAGAATGTGAGCAGATCTGTTGGTCAGGGCTGAGTCATGTGTATGCAGTCTGTAGTCCAGCAACTGAAAACACTGGCTCAGATGGAACCAATCTTCCCAGGATGCACAAATACTGTCATGCTAACTCTGCCAGCCTTTCAACATTTCCTTTCCACTGGTAAATCGGATTTACATGCAGGCGAGAGAGTTGTCAGAAAGTTTTGGACTTCTGTTTTGATGTTGGTGGAAGTATGTGCAAAATACAGATCCTCATTTCTTAAAAGACCATTTTGCATGTTTGAGCCTAATATATTCAATTGTCATACATGTAATATCACTGACAATCATTTCCCAAAGCATACTACTGGAACGGTGAATCAAAAAGTTGTTTTCCTACCTTCCAAATTGCCATTGGTTTCAGTTCATTCTGTATGCTGTTAAAATCAACTTGTTGATACTTGAAACATCCTTGGAATAGGTAATCGATCATCGCAAACAAGACATGTATTCAGGTTTTTTTCGAAGTGTAATTTTAGCATTTAAGCGCAAAGTGATCTCAAAATGCTTCCTGTCAGTTCTTCACTGCAGCACTTGAATGCACCACTAGGAAGCATTTTCAGATCACTCTACACTTTTTAGTGTGCTTAAACACTAAAATTACTTAACTCCAGAAAAAACCTGAATATGCGTTTTATTCGCGATGATGGGTTACCTACTCCAAGAATGTTTCAAGTATCGACAAGTTGATTTTAAAAGCGGCCAGAATGAACTGAAACCAATGGCGGTCTGGAAGGAAGGAAAAAAAATTTTTTAATTCACCATTCCAGTAGTATAATTTGGGAAATGATTGTCAGTAATGTTATGTGTAGGAAAATTGAATATATTAGGCTCAAACATGCAAAATGGCCAGTGTGGTCCTTTAAGAAAAGTCAATATTTAATCGTTAACATCCCTATAAGTTCGCTATTAATTTACACAATTAAGTTTGATAAAATGCTCTAATTCTGTGCTGCTAATGCAAAAATGTAGATAGTTTCAGCGTTAAGGTGGATTCACCCTCTATTGTTTACCTTCTTTTAGATTTTCAAACATTGACAACAAAAGTGTATCATGTGAAAAAACTGTTGTTTAAGATATATTTTCCCCCATCAGTTCTTATTGAGTTTGATCGCCTGGATGTGTTTTATAACAGCTGGATGCAGCTCTAGCATTATTCAGTTGTTGTTCTTGGCCTACTGGGACTCCATGATGCATGCAAGAACTAACAGGGAATACAGATCAAACAGATCAGAGTGAGCGTATCAAATATCCCTGGAGGTTTCCTAAAACAGTAGGGTTTTAGACCAAAGAAGGAGTGCGTGAGCAGCGCTCCAATGTGTTTGTGTGGGTTTGGGTGGGAAACTGAAAAACAGAGAGAGATAAAAAGTTAACAAGAAAACAAAGAAAGAAAGGGAAACTCAAGGAAGAAAGGGGGAAAAGAAATACTGTCAGCTTCATCCTGCTTCCTATTCACCTTTCACCACCTCTCAACTGTTTGTCCAGATGCCCAGTGGTTTATTATGTGAAACCCAAAGCTTTCAGGCTAATGTGGACACTGGCTTTTTTCGGAGAGGCCACATCTGCATGCAGTCTGCCCAGTGTTGTCAGCACTTTGACATAAACATATATCTCTTTATGTATTTTCATACAGATATACATATAAATACGTCTCACTATTTGAGTGATTGTGTTTGATTGCCTGGATGTGTTATGTTCCTGAACTGCCAGCTACCAAGCTAGGATGCGCCTGTCATTGAAAGCCATGCATGTTTGAGCCAATAAATACTTCCCACAACATACATGTTACATTACTGCCAATCAATTTCCAAAACATAAAACCATATTTTAGTTTTTGTGTTATTTTGCCAAATTTCCTCATCTTTCAAAATCAAATGTTCAGGCGATACACACACCTTAAAATTCAATATTGCATCTGCTAACACTTATGGATGATGGTAGAAGGCACGGTCATTTTAATCTCTCAGTACATGCTGTCTTCTCCTGGACTAGATTCCCTGGTGGAGAAGGTTTCTGCCATCAGATCACTCTGCACTTTTAACTGCATTGAAATGCTAAAATTATGTTACTTCAACAAAAATTTAATAGATGTCTTGTACACTGTGATGGAATACTCATCTTAAGCATGTTTCAAGTCTCTACAAGTTGATTTTTACAGTGTACTGGAATGAATTGAAACCAAACGCAGTCTGGAAGGCAGGAAAAACAATTTGAAAATTTACAGCTCCAATAGTATATTTTGGAAAATGGTTTTCAGTAATGCAATGTGTATGTGAGTTGTACTTATTAGGCTCAAACAAGCAAAATCACTGGTATGGTCCTTTAATAATCTCACTCACTTTGTTGAAGAATCCTAAGTAAAATTAAAGATCAACAATAACATGTTTTCAGTCAGATATACATAACTGTGAATGCTGGTGATGAATACACATTTGAGGAGTTCTTTAAATTCAGTAATATGCAGATGTATGGATCTCCGTTTCAGCTGCTATATATTACACAGTAATGTTACTGCATATGTTTCTGTTTTGCCTGCTTTGCCACATGATATTGTAATGTTATTTGCATCAACTGAAAAACAGATTCCCTGCTGATTCCCTCATCCATTATCTTACTTCAGCGCAGACACCTTTTTGTAAATAAACATATTCCCTATGACCCACAGGTGCTCATCGTGGGTGATGCAGCTGAGCTTGTAATATAGACGCTTTTCATTTGGCAGCACACTGACTGTTTTTGGTTAAGGAGAATGGCCCCCTGCCCAAATTGAACAGTAAAATCTCATTACGAGTACATGAAGGACGTGGTGAAGCAGGGGCACAGCAAATTACCTCAGAGCCATTATACACCTCTTCACAGGCAGGGAGAAACGTGCTGGCTTTTGATAAATGAACTAGTCATTAGTTATAGAATGTCTTTCAGTCCCAAATATGTGGCGTGATTAATTAGAATATTTTTCACTTGATGAAGTGTTGTGCATGAGGTCTCAGGGTTCTCACAGGGTCAGACAAAGTGAAGGATTTCCGACCCATGGAACCATGTGGTTTTAATATCAAGGAATCTAATCATGGCATCACATACGTCCCATTTCTATGGTTACACACTGGACACAGCTAAACACGGGTGCTCATGCTGGAATCACCTTTTTTCCAATAATAGTTATTGTGCTATCACAGCACAACCTGCCATCTCCATTAGACTCATTGGATGGAAACTAGGCTGTCTACTTCAGGTATGACAGATGCCTGCAGCAGCTGTTTAGCAATTCTGGATGCAGCTGTTGTCAGAAGTGGAATGCCATGACGAGGTGCAGTTTAGCAACTTAATAGTGCAGGACACTGTCAGACTGGACGCCAAATATGCTCTCATTTATGTGCTGCACTCAAAGGGGAATAAAGTCCTCTACAAGACAGCTTGTTTTTATGAACTCTCATAAGGCTCTCTGCCCAGCCAGTATTTATGCATAATTATCTGTCCCTGCAGAGCAGCAGGGCTGCGTTTGTCCCTTCACCTTGCTGGTAATGTTCCTTTATTAAACAGTGAACAAAAGGTAGACGTAGTAATAAGACGTACTATGAAAGTGAAAATCAAGCTAAATTAGTCTGAAAGTAGACTGGAAGAAGACATGGCATGTGCATTTGCATGTGCCTAAAGATATGTTCCTTAACTTGCTGACCCTGTTTGTGTATGTATGATTCTCATTTCGACAGCTCATATATGCCAATAGGTATGTCATGCTAGATCAAGTAAGATATAGTGCCTAAAGAATTACATTCTATGTTGCTGCCGTCATCCACCCAATTTCAGATACTTCAAAGCATCCTCTATGCATGCAGTACGTATTACATCCAGGCTACACTAATGAAGTTAGAAATATCTAGTCTTGGCTCACCACATTTACCACTTATTCTACAGCTGATCCATATTTATTCTGCCTGGTTTTGATTTATCTCAGTCCATACGTTAGGTCAAACATGTTACATGTTACTTTGTATGAAGGTCTAAATCCGTCTTCCTGGGTCTCCACCCTATAAAGCTCTGCACCAATGGCTGCCCCAGCTGCATATGACAAAGACTTGGATTTCACATCCTATTACATGCATGATAATTCCATTGCAAAAGGTCCATTTGCAGGAGATTGACAGATCACAGGACCGCATTAAGGAAAAGATTATTATAGCAACCTCAAGGGCGTCTATAGATAGGATGCTGGGGATGTGGAGCACATATCTGAGCACACATAAATTCAAACTAGTGAGCTTCACGCCCATGAACATCCAGCATGCAGTGTGAACTGTTCCGTATGAGCCTACAGAAACATGCTATACGTTCCGGCCTGTCTCTGTTCCACGCAGTCATAGTTTGAGTATAATGCAAACCTTCTGAAAACCCCTAATCAAGAACTTTGAAGTGAAATGTGGGCATTTTCCATGTAAGAGAAGACAGCTGAGCCCCACTACAAACACTCTTAACTGAGTACACAGAGTTTTAATCAGAAACAACTTGACTCACATTACAGCATATGCAAAATATCTGCAGGCCTCAAGTTTCCATGCATGTGTGACTATGTGGAAAACCAGCCAGTGTTTGCAAAGTTCAGAAAACAAAAATAAAACTTAAGCATTTTTATATGTACTCTTATAATCTTAAACTTCTACATTAAAATTTCTGAACATAAATCTGAAACCAGACAACCAAGAACCTTATTTGAAATATTATACAACTGACAGTTTTGGCTGTCACAATCTCAAATATCACTTAGAATGTTTCTAAAAAGATTTGACTGGAGATCTGAGGTCTAAAGTGGATTCAGAAGAATTGTGACAGTAACATGGTCGAAGCGGAAGAGCGGTCACAGCCGGTAGCAGCAGTACTTGGATTTCCTTCAGTGGCAGGATTGCTGACTGAGCTCTCTGCTTGGACACGCAGAAAGAACTACACTGGGAGAGACATGTCATTCTTATAATGGAAACCTCAAAGACGTAGAAGGAGACTGAGAGAAGTATGGTATGCAGGAGGAAGGAGGAGACTTTCCATCTGCTCGGCCACTTTGTCCACTGGGGAGCTATGAGATCTCTGACAGGATACACTGTGTCCCGTAGACCTGTCACTGCTTTTATTTACTACACAATTGCATTTTCCATTGCTGCATCCTTGTTTATTTTAAAGTGCCCCACGTCATGGCGTGTGTACTGAAGAATAGCCATGGCAGTGAACCAGACTGAGTTTGTTTTGGTTTGCTATGGCAACAAGGCTTCTTTCTGTCTTGGACATTTTTTTTCCTCCCTCTTCCTGTCTCCATATCCAGTGGAGCACTGAGGCTGTGGCACCATGGTGGAAATAATTTGGTCAGATACAAGGGAGGTGGGAGAAACGGACAGAAAAAGAGAGAGAGTGAAAGGGAGAAGTTGGGCTGAGCGAGTGAGGTCAGTGTGAGAGAACTGGAACGCTGGAACCATTAAGTTTCTGATTTAAAGCGGAAAAAAGCCACCAAAGGCCATTAACTGAAACCCAACTTTTACAGCACATCACCTCCTCTCTGCAAATCTCCTTCTACTCCACAACTTTACTGCTGGAGACCCACTTTCTCCTCTCTGAGTTGTGTTTTGTTATTTAGTTTCTACTGGTTATAGCCTCTAGAGGCGTCTCCAGACAGGAGCCATGATGTCAGAGCGTTCTCAGTGACATATGTGGCATTTTGGATGTTGACTGGACCACTTGTAAGGAGGAAATCACCATTATATAGAACAGAACCACTTAACCATGAAAAGCAAACAAGACAATTTTGCTCATTGTGCAGGATGTCAGATGTGGGGTGTAAATGTAGAGGTTTGTATCTCCACCCACTCGATACTCAATCTGTGCGGGTGTATATATAGTCACATTAAATTTGGATTTAGAGGGTTTGTTGCTCCGCAGCAACAATAACACAAGATCTAGGGCGGTATCTATTTAGTGCCACGCCAAATATTAAGACTGTGGATGTAGCATGCCTCAGCGCAATTAAATGGGATATGGTAGAGGAAAGAAATACATCAAATGCTGAGGTCATGTGTACCATTAAGATGACAAAATGAAACTTGTGTTAGTGAACAGGACTATGTCATTATTATGGCATTAATCTCACAAATGCAATACATATGACCCATAAAACCCCCAAATCTGCTATTGCTTGCAAAATTTGTATTTTGCTGTGAGCTAACCATTTTGAAAGCAAAATCCTTATGAGCTTACATCAGCTTGTTATATTACAAAAAACTGAAGAGTTAGTATACCTCTGAGTTTATTAACAAATGAAATAGTCTTATCCATATGCTTATGTTCAAAAATGTTATGTTTATGATATAAAAGTTGCTCAAAAATCTCAATGTATTGATAAATTTAAGAAATAATTTAAAATGTGCTTGTACTTGCTGGCTTTACTGCTGAGGGAGTGTGACTGTGGGTTTCTGCTGGATGACTGTATCTTTTGTTGTTGTTTTTGGATTCATTTAATTTTATTTCTCACTCTCAAAGAATTTTGGTTCAGCTGTGTTGTCTTTAAAGTGCTATAAAACTTTTTTTTGACTTTCTTTCTTTCTTTCTTTCTTTCTNCAGCTGTGTTGTCTTTAAAGTGCTATAAAACTTTTTTTTGACTTTCTTTCTTTCTTTCTTTCTTTCTTTCTTTCTTTCTGACTGTATGCCTGTCTGTCTTTCTGTCTATTTGTCTGTCTGCAAACTACAGAAAACTCTTCCAGAGATGACATGAGCAGAGCAGCCTCTTGTGGTCATGCCTGGAACTGCATTAACAGTTGGAAAAGTGGGCAAAGAGCCTGACCACACAGCACGCCATAAAAATGCTGAGACCAAGACACTCTCAGTAAATAAGAGGCTGAAGGCAACAAAAACCTCTTGCCTGATTCGTTTTGTTGCAATTTGCTTGTGGTGGAGTAGAAAAATCTGTTTACTCTGTGTAATGTAACATAGGTTTTGGATTGAGGTATTTAGTGACTTTGGCACAGCTATGTCTCAGCTGTCATGTTTTCAGCTGTTTGGACAACAGATCATAAAGAACAAATTCTCAACTTTGTCGGTGAATATTCAGGTCTCAGAGAGAAATGTTTTCAGCAGAGCAAGTCTTCCTTTTATGTTTTCGAAATTATGTAGCTCATTTAGCTGTGTTAGTTTTGTAATGGAATGGACATAATGTAAACAGAAAGACAGAAACAGCAACAGAGATGGAGACACTGTCCATAGTGACAGACAAAGAAGTGGGAGTAATTAAGTAAACTGCACATGCAAATATGTTGGCAATTCAATACTTTGTCAAAGATAAAACATTTCTGTATGATCTTCAAAAATTCATGTTTCAAAAAACAAACAAAAAAAAAAAAAACCTTTCAGCAGAAAATCCATGACTCATATATGTCTTCAGTAAATGACCTCAGGGTCAAAACTAGAATTACTCCTTGGGTAATATGACCTAATCTTACAAAATAATATGTTACTAGATCAAAAATCTACTCTAAGAAAAGTGGTGCTTTTGCCAGAATTAACACCATAATCTCCGTAACTGATAAATCCCCTTGATAGCAGAAGATGTATCACCATCTGTAATAAATTAAACATTGCAGAACAGTTACATCATGCATTGCTCATTCTAATATCTAATACCGCTACTGTGCAGACAGCAGCAGACAGAACACGTCACAGGATGCAGCTGAAGCAGAATGCGTTACTGCTCAAACATCCATCTTTACAGCCCAAAACATATCACCCAACCATCATGGGTAAAATGCTAATGTTCCTTCCAAAAGCAAAGTTGCAGGTTTTGATTTTTTTTTTCCTCACTAGAAACTGGCTGAGTGTGACAAATAAATAAATAAATGCAGCGGAAATGATATTCACACTGCATCAGAGTTTGATGTTACAGCAAAAAACTCTGAATTATCAAAGGCATTAAACCTAATCTCACAAACAGAAGCATGAATACTGATTTGTGGCTTTTATTTATTGTTGGAATGAGGTAGGATATTCAGTTCTATGAAATACATATTTTTTTTAAATGAAACTTCACACAGAAGAAGATGCAAAATTTTAGACTGAACAAAGAAAGTTCCTAGGGAATTAAACTGTATTATCACTCCTCAGTCATATGAAGCAATAGCAAATTGATTCAAATAGAAGCAGAATGTGATTTATGTTCTCAAATGAAAATACACTTTGTGCACTCGGATGGAGAAACTGCAAACACAAAGGCCCAGGGATTCAAATCCAGGACCTTCTTGCTATGAAGCAACCATGCACTGTACCCCTTGCTGCCTTACAGAGAAGAAGAGAAAAAAACAACTACAACTCAATTAGTTTATTTGTCATCAAAAAACCCAGTAAATTTTACGAAATTATCCAGATCTGAACCAACTTGCACCTATTGTTAATCTTATTAACCCCATGATAGACTGATAGTTTTCATTGAGATTGGTGCATTATTTTTGAAGAAACTGACAAAAACACAAAACAAAAGAGCAATGTTAAGAAATCGAAAAAATTTTAAAATTTCTAGAGCTGCCCCTGGATCCAGATCCGGACCGACATTTTATGAGTTCTTCCTTGGCCCATGTTCCATCCTTCTAACAAGTTTTGCAGGAGAAAACATTACCTCCATGGCTGAGGTATTGAAGTCGTGTTAGGGGAATAGACGTTAGGGTTAGGGTTATTGCTACTTACTCCCTCTAGAGGGAGTAAGAGCCTAAAATTCCATGAACCACCTTTCAGTGGAAACACCCGATGAATGTAAAGCAGGGCTGTCGTTTTTTTTATGATTTATAACCAACCCTTATCTGGTGGAAATGTCCATTCTCACAGATATTTTGCAACCAGGATGCAGATCAAAAAATCATCTTATCACTTTCTATGATTTTATATTCCCATAATTCCTTTTGCAATCTGTCACAGTACATATTGATTTGCCATAGCATGCAGCAAAGTGGAATCAAGACGTCCACAGCTACAAGGACAGCTAGGAAAGGAATGTAAGTAGTAAGCAATAGAGTGGAACAGGGCTCCATAAGTGATCACTCTGATCTCATTTTATTATTTATATCTCCCCAGATGGGAAGGCCTGGCTGTTTGATCAATTCTCCACTTTCTTCTTTTATCAGCAATGAGCCACTGCCACTACCCACTACATTAAATTATTCAATTGGGCCTGCTTTGTTGTTAATAGCAGTGATTATTCTTGCTTAAATGGTGGCATAATGTATGTGCTGACAGCCAGCAGTGATACAAACCCATCTCATGGGACACAAATCTATCTGAGGTGAGCGTCTAACTGCCACATCGGACATTCCAGGCACCAGTGGAGCATAAGAAGTAAATATACTCAGCAACAAAGCCAATGCCATAAATGACTGGATTTTCACTTTGTAACGGAATTCCAGACAAGCCTTAAACGATTTCCCATTTGTACTGATTTAGCCATTGGGAAGACACTACAGAATGTTGTGAAATTATAAAATTAAGATTAAACAAAAATTAACAAAGATTAAATGATACAATTTAAGGGTTTATTCGTGATTTACACAGACAAAACCAGGCAATTCCAGTTGCATTATACTTATTTGTACCAAGATTCCACTCGCTCAAGCAACATTATGTTAAGTCAGGGTGAGAAATTAAGATATGCTCGAGTCTGTTCCAAGAAACTTTTTAAACCCGCGGTTGCTTGTATGTCTTTTCCATGTGGCTTGTTTGTTTACCCATCCTCCACCAGGATCCTGTCAACACTGGCTTTATGGGTGGAAAAGGGTCAAATGTCAAGGGGTCATTCTTGTGACAAGGATTCTGGCCTCTCCTTGCCCTGACACCATTATTGCAGAGAAGAAATGGAAGGATGTGCAGCTGTGAGGAAGAAATATAAAGGTGTTACTGCTTTGAAAAGCAGTAAAATCAGTCCGCTGTTTCAGAGGGCACCCATGGTTATGACTAAAGATTACAGGATATTTTAGTATTAGAGATTTGCTTTAATTGAAAATAACCACTGGCTTTATAATTTATACAGGCTGTTTGCTATATTGGCATACAGATTTGCTACAATTCAGCTGTTTAAATACTATTTTAGGTTTTTAATGTAAGTGTCAGAATCATAAAAAAGCACAAAGGTGACTGATGCTACAGTTGTAACACCAATTGCTAATGGTTGCTAGCATTTAATAGTTCAATTGCTAGCATTTAATAGTTCAATACCATTTAATAGTTCAATTTGCTAAGTCTTCAATAAAATGTAGTTAACTGGTATGTGTTTCTAGTTCACCACATATGGAAAATGGAAGAAACACTGTATAGCTCTCTAAAATCTGAGTTAAGATGACAAGCTCAGCCTTCTGAAATATGGATTCTGTTTTCTCAGCATCTATATTCTCACCACTATCTTTGATTTGAGAGAGAAGGAGAGGGAGGAAGAGGAAGAGAGAGAGAGAGAGAGAGAGAGAGAGAGAGAGAGAGAGAGAGAGAGAAAGCAGTAACTAGATAGTATGAGCTGGTACTCATCTGGAGATTCTGATACTAACGTTAAAAGGCTGAAAGGCACCATATGCACATCTGGATACATGTCATCTTCTCATGAGAGGCCAAGTTCCCTCAACTCTCTGTGTAGGCTGAAAAAGCTAAATCCTTTTCATTAGCGGTTGCTTAGGTTGCTCAAACTGGTTTGGAATCTGATGGTGGAGAGGAGTGGGAGGAGTTAAGAAAGTGCATGTAAACCACAGCACCCCTCCCTCACATGTACAGGAGAATCATTCCAATGTGACGATGCAAGCTACAATTTCAGCCTGCTCATCCATTACACTAAAAGCTGCTAAATGTTTCGTTGATACATTAGGAGGACATTCAACCACCATTTCTAATCTTATTCTAATCTTTGCCCCTACAAGCACAGATGCTAAACCGTGTCTCATGGTGCATTTCATCTGAAAACACAGTGAAGCTTTGCATTCTGTCTTGCCTAATAATGATCAGATGTTCTTAAGCTCTCCCTTTACTCAACTGAAAGTGGAGCCTTGCCACAAAGCACTGAACACGCTGGAGTCAATAAGCCAGTTAGTAGAAGGGAAAGTAAAAAGAATTCAATTGTTGACTTATTTAATAGGGGATTTAGTGTGGCAGGTCAGAGGGTGTAATCCAGAAGACTGGAGACTGATTCTTTAATCGAGAGGCGAGACAGTACATCTCTTTCCAGCGTTCCAAGTTCACGCTTGTAAAGAGGGTCTCCCCTGTATAGCAATGAATTTCAATGCCCCCACCCCTCTGCTACAGTACGTGCAACTACAATGACCCCCCCTTCAACCAGATGGAGATACCGTACATCAAAAAGCCAAGCCTCTGCCTCTTCCTCCATGGCTCAAAGAGTAATTCAGCAGTCATTCAACAATAGCGTTAGCTAACAGCAACTGAACTCTTGTATCCAAATACCTTGCAAGTGCTTACTAGAGAGGACTAAAAAGACTCACAAAATTACCATAGGCAAGTTAATGAAAGTGCAGAGAATGGTGGGGAAAAAAGCAGCCCTTTGGTTGCTTTGTGCCATGCTCAGGTCCCAGCAGAGCGGGCCGATCTATCGTTCTAACCGCAGCTTCAGCTTGAGTCTGCATAGGCTACTTGTTTCTGCCTCAGAGACCACAGCTTCTATCTTGTTGAATAGGGCAACTTTTATTGAGATGTCTGCAAAGGGAACAGCCCCGAGAGCTGTATCCAATGTCTTCAAAGAAGCAGAGGT
Organism: Lucifuga dentata; assembly: GCA_014773175.1. Classification (NCBI taxonomy): domain Eukaryota; kingdom Metazoa; phylum Chordata; class Actinopteri; order Ophidiiformes; family Bythitidae; genus Lucifuga; species Lucifuga dentata. The sequence goes on along the minus strand of VXCM01001539.1, from coordinate 68,460 downwards.
TACAAAGGATATTTATGTCAGTCTGAGAGAAAAATGGAGAGTTACACCAGAGTGCAAACTATACCATATAAAGTAATGAGGTAGATGAAGGAATCCAGGCTATCTGGGCTTAATTACCCCAATGTTACAGTCAGACACAAAGTACAATGATAATATAGGAACATTCTGTAATTTTCCACTGCACATCTAGATAAAGCCAGGAGGGAGAGTGCGCTGGCTCTAAAAAGTGCAACATCTTGGAAACAATAAGGTTCAGAATTAAACCGCATAGCCTCTTACATCCAGTGCCAGCAAAATCTGACTTCCAGTAAAAGCCATTGGAAAGTAGTGTGCTAATGTACGGTTCATTTTGTGAAATTAATGTACCAGTACTATAAAGGTTTGGTTGAGATATGTGCTGAGATAAGTGCTGATACCTCATCATCTCTTCCCACTCACTTCTATGTCAGCAGTAGTTAAAGTGCATGTCTCATCTGACTGCAGCCTGGAAGAATCTTTGCTGTAATTGTGCAAATTTACCACTCTGCACTGGATTTCTTGAACAGACAGAAATATTTTGGCTCCGGATTCAATACAAATATCAAAGTTTAGTGTGCATAAATATTCCCCTAAATCAAATCTCCTTTCTGTATTAGAATCCATGCATGATTATAGTAAAAACACATATGAGCACTCGCGTGTCTGATGAAAACACACAGATATCTTCGGCGTACCAAGACAGAGTAAACCAAATGACAATTCTTTCCAGTGGATCTGCCCCGCCCTGTCCCTGAATCCCTGAGCATGAGTAATTGTCAAGGCCCGTGAAATAATCGTAGCTTTCAACGCTAATGGAAGCCCTGCACATTCATTATTCAGTCCAGGAAACAGAGTGCTGCAAAGTGTCAAGGGACCTATGAGTTATTGCTCAGTGTGAACTAACCTCAGGCTACAAGGAAGAGACAGAAGCCCACTGCACTTTCTCCTCCTCTGTCCTCTTCCCTTTATTTGCTCCTTGGCTCCTTCTGTCCATGTGACACTGGCAGACAGGCACCACACAGAGAACCCGAGATTGTATCGCAGCTGTGGCCTGGTCAGACGGCCGGCTTCGGGTGTACTGTGTCGCTGTGGACAGAATGACAGACAGTCTGGCCTCTCCTGTGTCACCACAGCGCTGACCACAGACAGCCATGAGTGGTGCAGAAAAGCTTTCCCCACGTTACAGCCCTCCTGGGGCTCCTGTGGGATTTACGAGGAAAGCAGAGCGAGGAATGCAGCAGGCAGGAGCTCAGAGGTTCAGTGACCTGCAGATAACACATGGCAAGAAACAGATAGGTTTGATATGTGAACATGCCCCCACTTGCGCTCAGGGAAAGAGACACCAAGAGCCCTGCTGCAGCAGACTGAGCCAGTCAATACAGTTATTTCATACTCTTAAAAGGCTGACAGCCATCAGAGTCAATTCCAACACAGCACTTAAAAGCTTTCTTCATTCCCCATGTCTAGACCTTGGAAGAGTTATGTCTTGCTGTTAATTCAGCTTCAAACTAAAGGTGAAGGGAACCAACTACTACTAGTCCTATGTAAAGCAGGGAATTTAATACAGCAATAGAGAGCAGTGATAACCGCTGATATGCAGGTGTACTCATGAATTCAAACATAACTTCTCTGTTTTCTTGCATGCTCTTCTGCATTTGTCTGTTTAGATCTATAGCTAATACATTTGTGTTTGATTGGAACAGACAATTGGTGTGCAATTTCCAAATCTAATGGATTTTAAACACAACTTAAAGGACCATACCAGTGATTTTGCAAGTTTGCGCCCAATATATTCAATTCTCACGTTACTGACAAACATTTTCCAAAATATAAAACCATATTTTAGTTTTTGTGTTATTTTACCAAATTCCATAATCTTTCATAATCAAATGTTCAGCTGATACACCCACCACCCACCATAAAAATACATACAAATACACCCACCATAAAATTAAATGTTTTGCAATTGTATTGTATTGTACTCACAATTGTAGAAGACACAGTCATTTTAATTTTTCTGTAAAAAGTCTTCATCCTGGGACTATATTCTCTGGTGGAGACATACGTTTTCTTCCATGTAGATGAGTTGGATCAATTAAATTAAGTTACTTTGAAAAAAAAAAATTTACCACTCCAGTAGTATGTTTTGCAAAATGGTTGGCAGTAACGTAATGTTTATGCAGGTTATATATATTGGGCTCAAACATCCAAACTCTCCACCCACAATCACCCACTCTTTTCCCTAACATGTTAGATATACAGTAAATATACAGTACCACACAAAGTATTTCTTGAGATTCTAGGTCTTGAAAATGCTGCTCTGCTCCTGCATGACCCAAGGGTTTTCTGTTCCCAGTGCAATGCCATCAATCTGTAAAAGGCTCAAACACTAGCTGAGAACTGAGCAAATTCACCTACTGATGGCACAAAACCAAACTATCTCATTTCTAAAGCAGAGGTCACTGACATGACCACACCAGATCATCCACAGCCATTCCTGAGCATCATATGATTATCAAAGTCTGGACAGATTTGTGTAATTTAATACATCCCTCTTCTAGGTATAAAAACATGACTATGAGCATAAAGATAACAAAATGAGAGCCATATTAGCATAAATTTGAGATATTTAGTGAGTGTAATTGACTAGTCTTGTCTGTGGCTGTTCCTTTTCAACTCACACAATTTAGTGTGCCAGCATGTTGTTACAAAAATGACCAAATTAATTTAATTAGGAAACTGAGGTTCGGGGTACAGAGTGTGAAAACATGAGTCGCATGGTAAAGTGTGCGGGGGGGATGCTAATGAGTGATAATTAAATGAGGGAGGTGCGTATAAAGGAGTGTGTGTGCATGCATGTTGTATTTGGTTTAACAAAAGCCTCGGATGAGGATGAAACAAGGAAGACGCATTTGCCCCAGGTATTCGGAAAATGATCAAATACTTATTGTAGCAGAGATTTAAATAACTTTGGAGATATCTATAAATATATATAGATATATATATTAGAAAAGGCTACTTAAGAACATTTGTGTTTGTGCATGTAACTGTTTAGGTTTAGATGACATCAAAAATATAGGCTACAATTCAAAATATAAGCAAATCATATTTATTTATATATTTAAAGAATGTACTCTGTTAGTGAAATATCACAAGATAACTACATTAAGAATTTAGCGGTGCAGGACAAACTGTTAGATCACTATAGAGACTAGATATACTCTGTTACATAACAAATATGGATTTCTATGTGTGAAACAGATCTTTATGATAACCATGAATAGTTCCTATGGTTTATTAAAAAAAAAAAAAAAAANTTAAAAAAAAAAAAAAAAACAGCTTTTTAATAACTGACAGTTCATTTTGATCTTAAGCTAGATACACTGACAATGAGATTCTAATTGGTAAACACACGCGCATGCACGCACGCACACACACACACACACACACACACACACACACACACACACACACACACAAATACCATCTGTTTGAAAAGTATTTCAAACAGATACTTTTCCAAAGTATTTCCACATTATGTATCAATTATGACAACGGATAAACTACCCAATACACACGAATGCACACGCGCACGCACAAAAAAAAAAAAAAANAAAAACGCTGCACGGTGCACTTGCTCCACTCATCTCAAACCCTCCTTCTCACGATCCGCCCACCATCTCGGGACTGGAGTCACGTGTTTCACCGCCTAGTGTCTCTATGCGAGCCGACATCACAAATCAAACTCACCCAGCGGCCGGTGGAGAGAGAGACGGAGGAGATGAGAGAGGGGGAGAGATAGACGGAAATCCCCCACGATTCTAGAAGGTTACAATGGTGAGCGGTGAATATCCGCTGTGGTGATCCGAAATGCTGTGTGTTCCCGGCAGAGGAGGGATGTGGCTCAACATCTGAGCAGGACGGGAGATGAGAGTCACACTGTTTCGGGGATCCTCTTCCTGTGATCTCAAACAATCCGCCTGGGAGCTGCGGGGCTTTGCGTTGTCCGGGACACCGGACGCACACCTCTCAGTTAAACTGTGGATGGACGCAAACTGAGTGAATTTTGTTCTAAATCTACCGGAGCTCTCTGGGAATTGGAAGTGTGGCTGATCGGTGGTCTTCACCATGAGGGCTGTTTCAGCAAACTTACTTGCGCTTCTGTTTCTGTGCGCCCTTGCAAGTGTTTTCTACGTCTGGAGCGCATTGGAGAGCCGTTTGGAGCGACACAAACGGAGAGTCTCGTTACCGGGGACTCGGTCTTCTCACTCTTTTCATATCGCGGACCTCTCTGCCAAAACTTTCCGAGCATTGCTCGCTGTCCCACCGGCGCAAAGACCGCACTTGTGGGGCAGATTTGAGGCTCACAACCTCACTGGTGAGCAAGATCAAACTGGCTCAGTGGGAAGTCGAGATTATCATATGAATGTGGATAACAAGAGGTCAGCGCAGCGGGAGGGCTCGGTCACGTTGGGCTCCCCCATAGAGGATGGGATATTTTGGAGTGACTGGCTGGAAGATCTCCTCCCTGTGGGCTTCTCTGAGGAATATGCACGGGCCTGGAGAGAAAGAGTCCGGACATTTCGAATAGTCAACCTGGAGCCTGGATGCGGCAGGATATCCAACCAGCTCGCCACCTTTGCAGACGGAACCAAAGCCTGCGTGCGTTACGGGATAAATGCAGATCAGGTGCAAGGCGAAACTTTGACATATTACCTGGCTAATCTATTAGGCATCTCAAACGTGCCTCCCCTAGCTCTGGCCCAGGTAAACCCTTACAGCGAACAGTGGGAGTCTGCGAGGACGCGAATACACGGTCTCCAGTGGAGTGAGCGAGCAGTGGTGTCTCTCACCGAGTGGGTCTCAAACCTGACCGGGGTGGTCACACCTGTCCCGCTCAGACAGGAGAGCAGCGGGCTGCATCCTGGGCTGGAGGAACTGTGGAACAAGACGACGGTGGAGCTGCTAGAGCTGATGCAGTGGACCGACCTGATCATGTTCGATTACCTGACGGCCAACTTCGACAGACTCGTCAGCAATCTGTTCAGCCTGCAGTGGGATTCGCGCGTAATGGAGAGGGACACCAACAACCTCCTCAAAACGCCCCGCGGTGACCTTGTGTTTATAGACAATGAGGCCGGACTCGTGCACGGGTTTCGGGTGCTGAATATGTGGGAGAAATATCATAACACAGCGCTGAGCTCCGTGTGTGTGTTCAGAAAAAGGACCACGCAGCGCGTAGCGGAGCTGCACAGGCGCAGAGACTCCAGGACCAGGCTGCTGGAGCTCTACAGAGACAGCGAGCCTTTGTCTGTGGAATTAGGATATCTCTCAGACGAACACGCTGCTCTTCTCCAGCACAGGATAGACAGATTATACAAACACATTTTACACTGCAAAGGAAAATACAACCAGCTGTGATTACTGAGCATGCACAGGTGATGGCTTTGTTGTCTGCAAAGAGTATAATAAGCTCTGCTAATGCGATTGGCACACCTGTGCTGAAGTGATGCGCATTAAATAAACTGTATTGGATATCCAGCTAAACTACCTCCTGTGAATAAAATATTTTGCCTACTTTATAAATATGAAAATGAGGCACGTTTATACTGTAAGCTCTCTGCTAAAAATTTCCACTGTATGCCAGAGAGGAATGACTAATAGGGCCAGTTTACTGTATATGTAAAGTGTAAGCTATAGTGGTGATTTGAGTATACAGTGCAGCCTGTCTGTGTTTATAGGTTCTTGCCTTGTTTTCACTTATTCAACCATGAATTCCTAAGCCTTAATATAAGTTGACTCTTGAGTGCTGTATTTCTTCCATATGTTGACATACAGTACACCTGGCTCACTTTTATAGAAAATCGTTTGCACAGTCAAATGTCATAGCAAGCACCTGCACCCTCCGAGTTTTCTTTGTTTGCATACGCAGCCTTAAAGCCACAAGTGTAACATATCCAATGTACATGTTGTAAGTACTTTGTAAATACAATGTCTGCCAATGTGTTTTGGAAATTTGCTTCACTAATTTAATGTGCATTGTAACATTCCAAATCCTCTTGTTTGATAAATGTATTGTAATTTAATTTAATTGTTGTCTGATGTGTTTTTGTGCAGTTTGTCCTTAATCTTTTGTGATAGTGTATCAAGTATTTACCGAGTTTTTGTGAAGTCTGGGGGATTTCGAAGACTTTATATAGTGCTTTCATTGTGCAGCAGAAACTGCACCCCAGGAGCCATTCTGTCAGCTACGGGCATGCTACAACAGGAATCTCTAATCCTCTGTATAATCTTTCCCTGAATGATGAACTGAAGCAGACAAGTAACATTTTACATCCTCTAAAAAGGTTTTCAAACTGTAAAGCTTTCCCCAACCCAGAGCAAACAGCAGAGCTGCCTCTTGTTTACCACAATTGGACAAATTACAATATATGTTAGCCTTGCTGTCAATGTAAATGAACAACTTGTGGCAAAGGTTGGTTCACTGATCAGTCTTAAACTGGGAAGTAAGAAACCTCCCTTGCTAGGTGCATGAACTCTTAAGAGTCCACAATGAGAGCTTTATTGTCAGAGGAGAGATGAGTTTACAGTTTGGAATTTATATCTGAAATGAATTCAAGAATACTGAGGAAAGTCGAGGTACCCGTAATGCTTGGAGCTCAGTTGCTTTATCGCCTTATAGACTTTCCTGCCACGTCACCACATCACTCTTTAATTTCACCCTTTTGTAAGCATCCTTTCTTTATTAGTTCCACTTTGGGCCTAGATCTGTGTCTGATGTGCTGAGGGAATGTCAATGATAAAACTTTTGAAGGCCTAATTCTTTCCAGCCCTCTCACTTCTCTGCATCTCATCTGGTTTCTTTTACAACTTTTACTGATGGCCAACTCTGGGGTACTTTTTCTGCACAGCCTTATAAAGTCATGCAGGCAGGTGGGGGGTGACAGCATGTCAGGAATACTATATATTTAGGCTTTATTTATTTATTTATTTATTTTTAGTCCTGTGTTTAACAGCATCACAGGCCTGTGGCATACAATACACGTGTCATCGATCTGCGTTTCTCCCTGATAAGGTCATATTAGTGGTAGAGACACAGGGCTTTATGTAAGAGTAACAGGAGGGTTTTTCCAGACAAACTGCCTGCTACAGCTGCAATCATGACTTAGGGATCAATATGTGCACTGACTTGTATAGGGGAAAGCAGGCCATGTTAATGAGCTAGTTGGTGTAGGGTGCTGGGTGGTTACGTGTTTGGAGGGGCTGGATCACGCTTGCAGCTGGGCATTCTAAAGCAAGTCTGCAAATGTTGAATGCTGCAAAGAGATTTATGACAAGCTGCAGACACCAGGGATTAAAAACAATGCTTAACTGAGGTCTGTGTGTCTAAACCAGACTCCCAACCCTCCCTCCTTTTCTGCTTCACACCATTGCCCTCTACCCATATTTCACCCACATTTTTCCCTGCCTGCTGTACATCTGTCTTCACTCTTAACATCACCGTCAACAACATTCGTTATCTAAATGGAAAATGAAAGTTTCATTTACCTAATTATTTTTTTTTTTTTTTTGTGGGTTCTTTTGCACGAGAAAGCCATTTTTGTAGGGACCATGCCAGCTGTAATCACACTAATGGTGCATATCAAAGAGGTGGTTGAATCATGCTTTTAACTGTTAACATATGCTCCTTTCTTACTTTTCCTGCCTGGCTTATTTCAGATCACCATACAAACTTAACTCCTTCCTGTTCACCTCACTCCTCACCCAAAATCAACAAAGATTTTACACACAACTGTGTGACATGGTCATGTGACTGTAACTTCTCATGGCTGACGGCACATGTGCAACAGCTTATTATTCAACAGATGTCATTTAGCCTAATAGAGCATGCCAGTGTTGTGTGGCCGCTCCGTGGTTCTCTCCAGATGTGCTTTGTTTTATGTCAGTAAGCTGGAACACATGCAGGCTTTCAGTCCAACAGCCAGGGGCCCACAACAGGCCTAAGCACAGATACCAGGTAACTAAGCTGATCCTCTTCTTGTACACACTGCAGACATTCCAAAGGAGATGAGGGAGGATTTCTATGAACACAAAAATGCAGATACACACTCTCAGGCAAACCAGAGTCTCGCAAGTGAAAAGAGATACAGCTGTGTACATAAGCTCAGTTGTCAGTGGTGAGGGCTTGCTCTGCTCTTTCAAGGGTACCACATTCTTGGTTGAGATCCTACTCTACTGCTAAAATGAGTCGTAGACATAGTCATAATTCAAAAGCAACAAAGACAAACATTAAATGTTATTCTGTCATAACACAAAAACAGATGCTTGATTAAATCCATCCAGTTTGCATGATTCAAAGTAAAAAAAAAAAAAACAAANCCCCCCCCCAGTGGGATTACCACATGTGAGTGGACAGACATTGCTGGCATTCTTTCTTGGATGCATAGTGCAGGGAACTTCCTGCACGACTGAATGATTTCATTATGAAACAGCACATACTTGGGTGACAGGGGTGGGGGGGTCGTTACTTAGTCACAGCTGAGTGGATACAAGCCATGAAGGGTGACCAGGGGGCTGGGGCAAGGACCGGAGGTGCTAGGACAATGTAAGTGCTGGAGATCCAGACTGTGGTGTGCCAGGCAACCTGGCACAAAGCCTGATTAGGACAAACCAGAGCTCCAAGCATTATGTTCAGGGCTGTTATGTTTGTGTTAATCTCTCCCATATGACTTTACTTATAATCATTTATGTGATGATGCACAAATTTTTTTGATAAATGACAGCAAATGAAAGAGAGAATAAGACAGAGAAACAACAAAAGACTTGTTAGAAGGTGAAAAAACAAACAAACTGATAGTGATTGTACAAGTCTGTCTATGACAGAGGTCTGACAGAGGCCTTTCTTGAACATGAGATTTCCATAAACTCAGTGCCTTCCACCAAGATGCTATCCTTGTATCTATCTGGTTTTTGCAGCGTTCTGTCAGAGTAAATCACATAGGGGAAAAAGCTAACACATCTCTCCAGCTGTTGTCCGCTGCCATGCTGCAGGTTATAGAAAGAACTGCATACCACCTTTTTCCATCACAAAAGTGCTTTTTACTCAGGAATTATATTCAGTCATTTAGTAAGGAAATATTTGTTCTTTCACTTATTTGTAGATTTGGTGAAATAAAATAGCCTAAATGACGCGCAACTGTATAATGATGGTCTTCTCCGCATACTAATACTGCACTTATAGGAAACACCCTTGATTGATTTAACGCAACTCCAAAAATAAATAAATAAATAAAAGTTAAAAAGTGTCAACCTAAAAGTTAGTAACATGCCTAAATTCAGCGTACGCCATGTTCTCGCATTGTATCACATCTTAACATCCTGTTTTGTTTATCTGATCTGAGAATTATCCAGCCATGACATTAACTCTCTTGTAAGGACCTTGTTGTATTCAGATATTTTGCCTTGCTTTTTCCCCTCCTTACTTTAACTGCAATGTTGCACAACATTTGATTGGCATGCTTGATGAGGTTTGAGATTCCTTTGGGTGATGCCTGTTGATGCAGCCAGGGGACTTGTTTCAAGTACACAGCATTTCGCTCATTTGCATCAGGCTTCATCTCTATGTAAATGTGAATTAGTGTGCTTATGGAAATGGCTGTTTTTTTTTTGGTTTTTTTTTCAGTCTTTTGCTGGAAAGAATAACGGATCTCATTCATGGAGAGATAATCTATCATTTCACTGTTGAATGCATCTTTCTCAAAGCCACCTGCACCTGGCTGAGATTTTGACCGTAATTAAGACATTTCTATGCAAATGTTGTGAACAGAGGTTATGAATCACTCCCAATGCCAGACAGAGCTGACTGGGCCAAATTAGCTGGCTGGACATATAGGTATACCTGCTTAACAATAATGAGGGGGTGACCTTTCTGATTCTGGGAAGCTATATGCAAATTATACAACACTCACTTTCATAGCTGACACCTGTATATGTGATGATGTATATGCTAAATCATATACATGAACATTAGATTTTAAAAATTAGAGGATTTGGCAAAATAACAGAAAAAGTAAATGGTTTTATGTTTTGGAAAATGGTTGTCAGTAACATATCATGAATGTGGGTAGTATTTATGGGCTTAAACATGCAAAATAACCTGTATGGACCTTTAAGAGACCCACCTTAAAATTCAATGTTTTGTCTGGTAACATGTACATCTGAATATAAATGGCATGGTCATTTTTAATTTCTCAGTAAAAACAGTCTTCTCCTCATATTCCATGGTGGAGATATACCTTTTCTTTCATGCAGCTCCATGTTGGAATGTTGGACTGGTTAAATAAAGTTACTTTGACAAACAACATAATAGGCGTATTTGCTGTGATGGATTACCTATCTTTAGCACATTTCATGTCTCCACAAGTTGATTTTAATAGCATACTGGAGTGCACTGAAAATGGCAGTCTGGAAGGTAGGAAAAACAATTCTAACATTTACTGCTCCTGTGGTATGTTTTAAAAAGAGGTTGTCAGTAACATACTGTAACTGCATATGGGTCGTATATTTTGGGCTCAAACATGCAAAACCACCAATGTGGTCCTTTAAACTCCACACTATTAAAAATAATCTAGAATTTGTTAATTTTATGGGCATGTCTGTGAGTGGAGTTTCAGGTTTTGGTTAGTTGCAGTATGCTGAGTGTCATCGTGCTTTGTCCTCACCGTGCCTGAAGTGCAGAGCGAATCGATGCACAGGAGGGCAAGAGGACGCGTGACACTTGATGACAGAATACCTACATCCTGCTGAAGCAGCACATTCCTACCTTCTAGCTGACCACTAGCTCTGAATGTTAGTATTGGCTGGAGGCTGCGCACTATTGGAGATCTGTGTGTAGTTACTTACAGTAGCCCTTTTGAATGATAGCACCCTTTGGCTGTGCCAGTGCTCAGTAATTTGGTAATTTCTATGTAAATTGTGCTTTCTGTGGCCGTAGGAGGCTGTTTTACCCACAGCACTACAGAGTGAAGTGCCTCGCTCCTGTTCCATAATGGCACAGCGTTACACTGAAATGATTAAACCTAAATGTGAGAAGTCAGTCAATCAGTTAAGGAGATAGGCAGACAAGAGTATAGACGTAAGAGAAGGGCACTCAGGCATGCAGTGATGAAGATGGGCACAGAGGCAGGCAGTCGTTGTTTTGGGTTGCATCCAGGTGTGGGCCTCTATCTTTAGAAGGGGAAAGCAGGAACAGCTCACAAGAGACAAATTAGGAGGTTTATGGCTGAGTCTGCAGTATCATTGTCATTTGAAGAAGACTGGAGGATACCTCAGTGAAGGTGAGATGGGACTACAAAGGATAGGATACATAAAAAATGAGGCAATATATAAAAATTATGACAGTTGCTTGCATAAAAATTAATGAAACCTGTGTGATTTCATGGCTGTTCTCCTTAAGGAAATTCTAAACCTTGACTTTGGTAGAAATTTTGAGAAAAGACAGTCACGACCATTATTCACTTCTGACCATTTTGTCCTTGACAACAGTATCAGATGTTTGCTATCTAGAACGATTCTAATAAATAAAAACTCATTCCCCATGTTCAAACATTAGTGTGTTTGTCATCTCTGGGGACTATTCATTTCTCTGCAATATCATATAAAGCTTAAGAATTGTGCTCTAAGAAATTGTCTTTTTGACATTCAGTTCCACCGTTGATTATATGTTCCTACTGTGTCAGCAATGCCTGTGTGACAGTTTGTGTCACCAACAGAAGTACCCTGATAAACCCGCATGGAAAGCTGAAAGGACCAGTCACGATTTTCAACAGACCTGCCTTACTTTTAGCTTCTGAAGGTGATAAACAAATGTGTGTTTTCTCTCTTCTATAAAATAGAGACAGTGTGGTTTATGAGCTGGATTCTTAGAGATTTAAATGTTAAAAACAATGTGTCATACAGTAGATGTCTGGGAGGTGTAGAGATGAAATAACTGTCTTACACACTGCAGGGACCTTTGCAGGAACTCAGGAACTATCTTTCATTTCGCACCAAGGAATTAAAACCCAGCTCTATCATTCCTCAACCATTTTTATCTGCTGCTCCAGGGTTAAGTGCTCTCTCACTGTTTAGAAAGTGTTGGGTGGAGCTTGCAAAGCCAAGGACTAGGCAGAGAACCTCCATTTTTAAATACTCATATTAACTTGTGTTTTTGTATACAGCAAAACAGCAATAATGAGTTTTCCAAACTTTTGAAGAAGATCAAAAACTACACCAAAAAATGGAGTGATGAGGAGGTGCAAGCCCTTCTATCTAATTTTGCAGATGAGGAGATCCAGAGAGACTTTGATAAAGTATTTTAAAAGATCTCGTTATGTTCGGCGTAACTCCTAGTTACTAATGGCATTTCTGAATTTTAAACAAAATACAAAGAAAGTCAAAGATCACGATAATCAAAGTGACTCCAACAGATGGTGACATCACTTGCTCTAACTTCCATCATCTTTACAGTTCTTGCAGTGGGAATATGGGTAAGGAACGTGTTGAAGAAAACACATAGTGCATTAGCTAGCATCAGCATTTGCAGTTGGGAATGTGATGAGGGATCATGCCCTGCGTGCACTTACTACTCCTATGAATTTATTGTATTGCCAGAGGAGAAAGCATCAATGTCATTACACCTTCCTGAAGAAACTCTACACTTCCAGATTTTGTGCATCATGTATACTTTAAGGAAACTGCTTTTGCCAAACACATTCCTTTCCTTTAACACCTGTAACCCGACTCACCTCAAACAACAGAGCTGAGACATGCGGGCCTCCCACGCCAGCAGCAACAGTAATTATACTGAGACTGCTGGGTGTGGCTTACTGTCTAGCTTGAACACTTCATGACATCCTTACATTACCTAAACCAAAGGAGAAACAATACAGGGTGTAGTGGTACACTTCCTTCTACAATGAATAGCAATTCAAGCAGCAAACATTTGTGTTTCCTTCATATAATTTGCATAGCAAACATGTTTTGGCAAGCGAACTAAATGCTGAATCTGCGTGGATTGAATATCTTCTGTATAAAATAAAGAACTTGACAAGCAATGCAGTGAGGTTTAAGTCTACTAACTGATATACTGTTGTGCATGTTGTGCATGCTGTCCTTGTCTCTTTTATAAGGTCTCCCCAGTTTCTCACCATCTTCCCTTTCCCTCCTCTCTTTCTCATTCTGTTCCTCCATCTATTTGGCCTGTGCAAATATTGCCATTGTTAGATCCTGCAAGCATTGACTGATTGCAAGTGGGGGGCTAATCATCTGGGCTAGTTACAAAGTCATCTTCTACAAAATCAATGCCACCGAAACTAAATCTTCTTAAGGTCCCGTGATCCTTTATAATATAGCACTTTCTACCACAAGGGCAATATCAAGCATTTTCTCTCATTTTGTCTCATTTCATTTTTTTCCCGCTCCTTCGATTTTTGAACCACCTCATTTATCCAATATCATTTATCCTTTAAAAGAGAGAGAGGCAGTTTTATTGGACACTTGAGATTTGAGCTATATTCTTGAGATCCGCTATAGGAGTTAGATGTTTTAATGACAAAAGTTATGCCCTCCCATTAGGGAAATGGAAAGGTATAGAGATTGGCTGTGAGATACATTGAGACAGCATGCAGGCATCTCCAGCAAGGGCAAATATAGTAACAGTAGTGTGATTTATTCATTTAGCTGTTGACTTGTATTATCCCCCTGCTTTTGCCTGCCATGGGGGAGTAGCAAGGAGCTATTGCCATCTTCATAGCTCCTTTCCAGACTCTTAAACACACACAAATGGGCAAACACATACATAAGACACACTCCTAAGTGTGTGTGCATCACATATAGCAGCATATTGAGACAGAGACCAGGTGCACAGATTAAACAAACCTCCGCTCTCACAGAAACACATGGATTGCATTGTAGCAATCCTGCAGGGAGTGAGGCAGGCAAAATGTGTGACTTTGGAGCTCGCAGCTTAAGGAATGTAAGCTTGCTGTGCGTGAGTGACAGTCAGGACAGGCCACAACCTCGGCAATGTTGTGTTTTTATAACCCCCAGACTTTTAAAAAACACCTCTCTCTGCATCACCCCTGAATTCTCAGCAATTTCTTTCCGTTTTAAGTTGCCGCTGGACATGCAAGCTATATGTTCATGTTCCCTTGTAAGTGTGTGCGTGGCGCGAGTAGGCTTGTATTCCATGCTTATTCTATGTTCAAAGGCTTATTTCCCACACCAGGGATAGGTGACCAGCAGAACTAATCCATCAGCCTCACTGGCTGTCAGCATGCTGCCCTTCATAGGTATAAGGATGCCTGAATTCCCCCCTCCCCCGCACCCCTCCCAGGTGTTCCCATAACTCACCGGGCCTCAAATCCCATGCATGCATTCCTGAACTTCAGAGGCATTTCGGCAGATGAGAAGCTGGATTTATGACTTGCTGACGGACAGTGGGGGGAAGCAGACACAGGGAGGGGGAAGTGATGGGCTACTTCAAAGAGGAGGAAACGTTTGTTGTTCTCTCCTGCACTCCATGTGCACACGCATGCACTCTCACTCGACTTCTGTGCCTCTGACAGCTGGAGTGCTCGCTTGTTGTTTTACATGCAAACATGCACACACACATGCACTATTCTCTTGTCTTTGATTTTGAATCTGCACACCCGTACACGTGACATTTTGCCATGTTGTTGGGCAAACTCCACTAAGATTGGTTCACACACGGACAGACACAAACACCAACTATGAGAGATGGAATTTAACCATCCATTTTTCATGACATAAAAGGTGACATTCTAAAGATTGCCTCCAAACTTTTTATTGCACCTGCATAAAAATTTGCTTTAAATGCCACCTCCCTCTGGGCAATCTGAATGTGTTTGTATGACTTTGCAAAGGAGCATTACAGGTCATAGTGTGTGAGTGTGTGTGTGTGCAAGTGCATGCCTGTCTATACTCTGTGTGGCAGCATTTAAATGCGCACGTACATGCATGTTCCTAAACAGTTAGTGTTATATTGCGGGGCCCGTGCTGTATGAGGTTGATGGATGTGTGGAGTGCTGTTATTTCTCTGAGTCAGATGCGTAATGAACCCTGCTTTGCTTCTGTAACATTTGTTCTGATTGATTACAAACAAAGGCCATTTAACACACAGGGGAACTTCTTCCTAACAATGCAGCATAACTTTAGAGATGAGATTACACTCATACAGTATGAGAAAGACATCCTGCTTTTGTCCACAACGTGCCGCTTGCTAAATTAAAGCTGTGCTGTTATCAAGCTTTTCTTCCACCCACACAAGAGTAACCAGCCAAGATAAGCATAAAGCCGGATGATGATTCATACACAATTTTCACATCTTCATAGTGCTAGAAATTTACCGCTACACACTTTTATTGTAGAAAGCATTTAGAATTGCATTTGCTGCAGCAGCTTTAAACACCGTGTTTTTTTCTTTCTTTTGTTTCCTTTTCTCATTGTCTGCCTTTCGTTTTGTATATCAACACTAAATGAGATTTTCCTCCTTCAGTTTCCCAACACTCGCCATTGTGAAGGTAGAAAGCTGATGTAACTTGTGGCTGATACTCCCCAGCAGCCAGGGAGCTCCAAAAGGCTTCGTTCACCCCTTTGCTTAATCACACTGCTGTTTGTTCACTCTCTTCTTTCTCATGGTCCGGCCTGCCAAGTAAAGCCAGCCAGGCTTTAAGGAAAAACAAAATCTGCTCCTTTATATTCCAAAAGCAAAATCTGCAGCTTTATCCTCTGTGACTCTCCCATAACACTTGGCCTTAGAGGAACTTTATGATTTCCACATTTTAACAAATCTGTGTAATGTTGATAATTTTCATTTCCCTGCTGTTTCTGAGTCCTGCGTTTGTGTTTTCACATGCACTCGCACTGTTTTCTATCTACCCCCTCTCTAACCTGCCTCTTTTCAGTCATTGCGGGAGAGCTTCACAAACTGATGCTAGATGTGTGTGCGTGTGTCATGTGTTAGCCCTGAAGTAAGACAGTGAGGGTATAAATAGAGCAGACCCACAGATCACTGTGCCAGACAGAATGTGGCATCTGCTGTGCTGCGAGTGCAAAGTGGTTGAGAGCTTCTAAACTCCTCTCCATTTCTCCTCCCTCCCATCTCCCTCTTTCTTCCTCCTCCATTCTCCTGTCTCCTTTTACCTCCCTCTACCATGCTCTTTCTCTCCTGTCTATTCCTCATTCTCTCTTTGTATCTCTCTCTCTCTCTCTTTCTCTCTCTTCCCCCCCCCCCNCCCATACTGCCACACATCTGCTGCCATGTGTTGAGTGTTGACGAGTACTCACATTTTCAATTTAGGCAGTAAGATCCTATTTCCAAGTACACAGAAGGAGCTGAGAGAGAAAAGGCAACGGAGAAAAGAAGGAAAGGATGAAAAGATGGCAAGTGGCAGATATTTGGCTCTGCAGTGGTCAACATCAAAATCACGATTGTATATTTGCCATTGTTTGTAAATTGCTCTACATGTTCCATGCAAAAACAATTTAATCCCATGGGATTATGTGGTGTATTGCAAAAGCAAGCTTGAGCAGGATGGGCAATTCTAAGCAGGAGATAAAAGCAAAGTCATTGTGATTCTCTGCAGGTTGTTTCCAACCCAGAGCCGATTATCAACCCACCAGGAGATCTACTGATTTAGCGATTAAATTTCTTCCTCTCGGTGGAGCCATTACAAAGTGATGTTTGTGTCCCTCTACGTCACAGGCTATAATGCAGCGCATTATGTAGAAATGTATATCCAAATAACAGAACTCATATATACTGCACACAAACAATACGGAAAAGTTCAATTAGGTATGATTTCCTTCCAGCATCATTGTACTTAATGTATTCATTCATCTCACATTTTTTGTTTTCCAGAAGCACAGCACTTAATCTCATAATCTGCTTTTGCTGTGATTAGTGTTGTATTCCCTCAAAAACTCAGAACAAACACACACGCACAGTTGCAGTGTCAGCCAAATTAATAAGCAGCTTAACTGTTATTAAATTTCCATTTTTATAATGATTCATCCATTCTATTTTTCATCCTTTCCTTTTCATCCTATACCCTTCTTCTCAGCTCCTGCCCTTCTCTGGTAGTCTTCCACATTTGTTTGCTGACTCAGCGCTCTGTCCACCCTCTGGCAGTTTAATAATTGTCTTAAGAGTTGATATTGGACACTGACAGAAGGAGACTTGCAGCAGTGGGAGTGGGGTGGGGGTGGGGAAGGGGTGCCATCAAGAAGATGGGGGACTGTGCAACTGCCAGTCAGAGAACAGCAGCAGGTCATCTTTTCATCCTTTTGTTTGCTTGCAGGCAGTGTTCTCCTTGGTGAAGACGAAATTCAATCTTCATCCTTTCACTCAGTTTTTTTTCCCTTCCCTGCACATTAGCCCACCCTTTCACAAAAACTATTCTCTGCTCCTATCCTCCTCTAGCCCACTCGTCCTTTTCCTTTACCCCTCATCTCATCTCATCTCTGCCTGTCTTTTTTGCTCTTTAACAGACTCTCTCTCTTTCTCTCCACTCCGTCAGTCACATCAGCATAGCAGCGCATATAAAAGCCTCCACTACATTAGTCCGGCCTCGGGCATAGCTGTTTGAGCGAGCATTGTGTGAATCTCTTTCACCTTCAAATCTGTAATTACCTCAGCGATTGTGCCAAATGCAGTCTCATTCCTTCATCTTCCCCCATGCTCCTAGTTCCTTTCTCTCAGGGAAAGGGATAAGGTTTATGTTGCCGCCTTTTGACTGGCAGGAGTGGCATTACCTTGAGTTCATGCTAGACACAAAAGAACTGAGTTGGAAGGTCAGCTTCAACATGAAACGATAATGAGAGGTTGTGATGTGAAAGGCTTTGCTTCAAAGACAGGTTGTCAGGTTTCTTTGGGGAATGTTTCCTGTTGCTTCTCCAGATAATGAATGTAAAAAAAAAACAAAAAAAAAAAAAAAAANAAAAAAAAAAAAAAAAACTTAAATCATCACCAGCACAGTCAAAATAGTTGAAGCCCGACTAGTTTGACAGAGTTTTTAGGGATGGTTGGAACAGGCCAATTTCAAGCTATTCAAAAGTATCTTCTTTTTCTCTCATACTCTGCCTATGCACTACTGTTGCTTTCAGTATTTTATGACTCAGGTCCCAGACAATCAAGCATGAGCCCCATCCTGGGATTAGGAATGGCTCAGATTTGAAGGAGTCTGGCTCCGGTATTCATCCTGAGAGCGTTCCAGGGCCACATTACTGCCAGGATGCCATATGTCAGGGGGCACAGAGGAGCACTGTGACCCAGCGCCCACATTTAGGGGCCTGTTGAAAGGGGCCACAGAGGAGGACACTGAATGTCATTGTTATGAAAAGCCAGTAATCTGCTCTGTGTCCGCAGCTATGATGTCACGACTAATAGTGGTCCAGCTGTGGCTAAGCAAGCATGACCGTTTCAAGTCTGTAAACTCATCATGCATCCCGAAAAGCTGCTTAATTTCAAATTGCTTGTGTACATTTCAGCATTCTTGCATGCAAATACATTGAATAATTTCAGAAATACCTAATGTTCTCTTTGTACAAACCTGCCCTTTAAAAGTTTTAAAGAGCTGTCTTCTGTGTAGCAGAGTGAGACTTAGTGGCAGGTACAGACTTGTCTACCATTGATGAAGCACAGATGCAGCAGGAAAATGAGCAAGTTGTGAACTGTGCCAAGACATGACAGCCATAGACAAATCTTCCACTGTATCTGACGCATTTTTTTTTCCTCTTCTGTCAGAAGAAAACAGCAGTTCAACAGATCTTAACTGTACTGGGGCATGAGTATTTTAATGAATCAGTCCTTTGTTGTTAACCTGAAAGTCCAGCTTTGATCTATTAGGTTCTATATTCAAGAAAATTCCTTTGTGACAAGTTCAGTCATTTCTGTAGTACTGCATATATTTCATTGTTTCTTACTGAACAGAGATGAAAAATGACAACATGAATGGCTTCGCATTCATGTGGGCACATTGCACAAAGAGCAGCTTTTTGCTGACAAAGTGGTATTTTCTTGAGGTGCAGTGGGTTTTTTTTTCCACGCCTGCTGAAAAATATCCACATAAGACTCTGTATTATGACTGACAGCCTTTATGCATTTCTGTTGAGCACAGAGGCGACATCAGTTAAAGTATGTGATGGTTCAGCGACTAGGGTGAACATCAAGGCAGGATTACAACTAGGCAAAGAAAGAAGCTGCTCTAGGGTCCAAGGCACTCCCAGAATTGTTGGTGGTAATTTGCCAATTTGTTTGGAATAAGCACCATTGTTGTACAATATCAACTAAAATGTAGCATGTCTTAAGAGGAGCCTGCATTAGTATCGATTCTTGAGAATCCATTGTGTAAACGGGCCGTGTATCAAATGGTTGTCTTAAGACCCCATATTTCAGTTGACTTTGTACTTTTGGGTGCATATACCAAAGCAATTTGCATAATTACCACAAACTACACAAAGTCAGTACATTTACATGCATATTAAAACTTTCATTATACTTTAAGTAATAAATAGATTTTTTTCAAACGTCACGTAAACACAACAATTAAATTACCATCAGCATAAATTGTAGTAGGTTTATTCCAAGTAACAAACCAAGATTATACAATTGTAAATTAATTTATTCAGGTATGTAAACACTGTAGCTGGAGTAAGCATCTCTACACATTTCCTCACCTGGTGAACTCTTTTCAGCCAGTGTGTCTGGTGTATACTTTTATTAATTCTGTCCATGTATACACTGCACGTAAATTATTGCTTTCAGTGGAGTACAAGCAAACAAATACAAATAATCGGGAGTATAGCATGTATGTAAATGTACTTAATGAACCTTGGGCCAAGCAGAACAGGGCCACTGGATGTTTTCTGGGGCCCCTGAGAGGTTCGTAGTGCAGAGCTTTGCCCCAGGGCCCGCTTGCATGTTCATCCAGCCCTGAGATCAGACCAGTTATAATACAGTGTAGCATCACTGCTAGTATGAATAAAGACTGTGTTAGGGCAAATCAAATTTGGAACTAGAAGCACTCAAGCACTTTGTATCTCTGCCAAGGCTGTTCAATCCTATAAATACAGTATATTGTTTAATTAATAGAAATTGTTTTGATATGATTCAATCATGCTTTTCTTTGGGAAGATTCCAGAAATTCTGTGTCATGTCAAATAAAAATTTATTCATTCCTTCATTTAAAAAAAAAACCAGGATAATCAGGCCTGGTTGCCCAGTTACTCCTGGCTTTCTCTCTCTCTCTCAATTTGCTTTAGGAATACAAGCTTAAGCTTAATTGCTAACACGCACCGAGCATAAAAGTCAAACAAGCACATTGTGCAATGAGAAGTCAAAGTCACCATATTAGCTGAGCTGGATGATTCTGAACAACTTTATTACCATTATCCTGATACCCTATTCCTGCAGCCGTGAGCAAAAGCAGACCATAAACCACACAGGAAACTGTTGATTGCACATCACTGATCTTGGACTAGTGGTGTAAGACAGTTACCGTGGGAACAGAGTGTGTATGAGGTTGATAAGAACACTATTTGGATCAAACAGTGCACAGCAGAGGAACGGTGGGGAAAACCCAGCCAGACAATAATGGTGCATCGTTATATGTTTTGTTGATTGTTGATTTATAAATTGACTAACGATTGCTAGTTGCTCATGAAGGCGCTGACAACACCAAAGCATGTGTATATACTATATGTAGGAATGTATGTAAATAGCTGCATCTCCTTTGATTGCAAATGGCATTGAGACTAACTTATCTAAAGAATTCACATTACTCAACATGATTAAGATGGGTTCAGCTGACAGAAAAATGTTCACAATGTACTCTGAGCAGCACTGACAATTACAATATGTTACATATTGGAACCTTGGAATCCCATCATTCCCATTACTCCGCTTGCATGGAAACAGTACCTGATGACCTGCTAATTAAATTAAAAACACCCTACTCATTTCTCTGTCAACAAGAAAACTGTACAGCTAAACTGAAAAACTTAAGTATCCACTGAGCCATTTCCCTCTCATTATAGATTTCAGCAGAGAAAACAGGTGCTTCCCAGAAGAGCAATAATATACAGCAACAGTTTTTAATTAAAATCTGGAACCCTTTTCAACTTTTTAATTTAAGACAGAATACACCTCCAGACTAAAGGTGCACACATCATCTCCTGCATTTAATCACACTTCTTTCTTTAAAGTCTCACGGCAGGCACAGACCCCAGCACACAAGTGAACACACTCATACACATTGTGAGAAGACATACAGTATACGCACACACACAACTGTTGAATGAGCCTGCAGTTGTTGTCTCAGAGGAGTCAGAGTCTTGTCTTATTTAGATTGAAGTTTATGAAGATCTTACGCCTTTAAAACGTGCAATGCAAGAGAATCTCAAAAGTATAGAAATTACGCAGTGACTTTATAGAGGGAGTAAGAAGGGAGGGGTCGAGCTGGCTGAGACTGACTCTGTAGGTTACTAAGGTAAAATTCATCTTCTCATGGGAAATAGAGGAGTGAAAAAGTGCAGAATGTTTGAACTGACAATTTGCATCATAAAAGTACAGAGTGTATGAATATACAATTTGTTTCACAGTCAGAATTAGTCTGGGAAAGCACAGCATGTTGATTCTTTGCTACAGTTACAAAATAAAGAATTTAGGTCAAGCAACAGGTGTCAGAAAGACGTTTAGCAGATTCAGCACAGAGTGCATATTTTCCAACAACAATACTCCAACTGTTTTTACTTTCATTTACTCTAGTATCTAGGATATTAACATAGATTATGGAGTCGCATCAAATCAGTTTATCTTCAATTGTTTTCTCCTCTATGACCATTTAAGGCCTTTTCCCAGTTATATGTAATTTCACATTCATATAGTGTTGTGGAGCTGATATGAGGCTGATGATGTTGAGGTGCTGTCTGTTCGTAAAGGCTGTAAATGGATCTTTGTGTGCAGATTGGAGCTGTCTAACCTTGATCTCCTCTATCCCTTCAATTATTACTCCTTTACACTTTCTATATCTCCACTACCTCCTCTATCTTATAATCAACGTCACTGAATTACAGCATGCATATGAACACACATGCACGCACATACATACATTTGAATACTTGCACATGTACAGTCAAATTTCATATAACATATAATTTTCAGATTTTTCTCTCCCTATTGTTCTGTAATGATTCTCTTGTGATACACTTCTATGCAGCTGTTCTGTTCATGTAATGTATTGTGTTGTATTGCTGTATACAGAATAAAAAAAGGGCATACTATTGCTATTTCCAGTCCTTAGACACCTGAAAGTGCAGGTGAGAGAGATTGTTTATCAGAGCTGTGAAAAAAAGAACGTGAGGAATATTTGGTTTGTAAGACACAAATAGTATATTTATTTCCGCTTGACTGCATAGCAATTTTCCTTCTGTGAGAATATAATTGAGTATCCCACTTTACCTAAATTAGAAAAAAACATTGTTCTGGATTGTTTTCACCGTATTTCATCAAAGCAAAAAAAATATTTCCTCTTAATCTGCCTAATGTTTTTGTACTTTGAACCATCACATCTTGGTCAACATCAGTTATAAAAAAAAAAGAAGAAAAAATTAAGTTCAGCAATTTCACAGCTGAAATCTGGGGATGCTAATGCTAGCCACAGCCTCTCATGTTGTGTCCATTTTAACCATATTATCTATACGACTTCTTTGGAAACTAAATCAAAAGTGAATGCACAAGAAATATCCACAATAATTGCCCATTGCTTTGTATTGTAACTAATTATGCGTGTGCCTGTGTACAAAACTAAGTGAAATCAAAGTTAAGACCCATTTTAATGTGTCGTTTTATCACATAAGCGCAGACCCAGTTGGCTGTGAGGGTAAACTTAAAGTACCAGCTGCTCAGTTCAACCCTGTTACTCCAGCTATAACCTCTGGTTATAGCTGGAGTAACAGCACTGAGATTGATCGGCAGATTGACGGACTGCTGTGGTGTCTGCACTGATGCGGAATGTTGTTGTGAAGAGAGAGCTGAGCCTGAAGGCAAAGCTGTCAATTTCCAACTCTCACATATGGTCATGAGCTCTGGGTATTGACCGAAAAAACGAGATCAGGGATATAAGCGGCAGATTTTCCCCTGCTGGGTGTTGGGACTCATCCTGAAGGGACACAGCGAGGAGCTCAGACACCAGCAGGCAGCTTAGAGTAGAACCATTGCTCCTTCGCATTGAAAGGAGCCAGCTGAGGTGACTGGTCACATCCAACTGGGAGGAAAACCATGGGGCAGAACCAGAATACACTGGAGGAATTATATATCCCATCTGGCCTGGGAATATCTTGGGATCCCCCAGGAAAAGAGGACATGGCTAAGGAGAGAGAAATCCAGGGTACATTGCTCAGCAAGCTGCCTCCACGACCCAGTGGTGAAAAATGGATGAATGGATGGATGGATTGCAGTCTCAAATTAATGCATTTGACACCAAATAAAGTACAAGTTTGATTTGGCTTCATATTCATATCTAGGGTTTACTGGTGTATGATCACCTGTGTCACTAGTGATTGTAAGCCACTGATGTCGTTATTTATGATGCACTAATGATGCTTTATCCCCAGTATGTATGTTTAAATAACATTCATAATTTAAATTAAATGTCAATAAATGTAAAGATGAAAGTGTCAGTGTGGTTAAAGACATGTTGAATAAACATGAATCAACTGTCTTTGACATCATAGTTTCATAGCTAATACATACAGTATATTGTCATGATTTTATAGTTTAGTTTGGATAAACTACTGATATACTTTAGTCGTCTATTTGCCTCTGATAATCTAGTCCAAGACAGAAGCTGGATTTATAAAAACAGACATGAGGCAGAATTCTCACAGGATCAATGATTCAATGACTTACTGATGGAAAGCTGCTGCCCTAAAGCTTGATATTGATTTTGTATTTCTAGGGAACAGAGGAGAGGAATATAAAGAGTTTCTGTGGCTCATAAGAGGTTAAGAGTGTTGTACCATCGTCTTTGGAGACCTATATTGCTTAAAATTTGATAAAACACACACACACACACACAAACTTTTGTACTGTCAATGCTATGATACACTTCCATTGACTATAGTTATTCCACATAATCCCTTAACTAAAATCCCTCTTTTTAGGGCAAATGGCATCACATGAAAAGTCTTAAAGTCCTAATCCCATTTCTAGTTGTCTGTAAACAAACATAGACACATACACACACCCTTAAAGTCTTCATATATATCTATATAGATATATATATATATCTATCTATATATATATCTATATATACATATATATCTATATAGATATATATGTATAGATATATATGTATATATAGATATATATATATATCCATCCATCCATCCATCCATTTTCTAAACCCGTTTGTCCTGTTGAGGGTCACGGGGGGGGGGGNGGTACACCCTGGACAGATCGCCAGTCTACATATATAGATATATATAAGTCAAATTCCACTGCTATGGCAACTGGCATTTTTCGCTCTTGTCTTGTTAAGGCAATACTATTTTCAGAAGTATTTTCATATTTTCATCAGGGAGCACTCAGAATGTGTTTCTGTCATACTCAATGAAAGAGAGGAGAGGAAGAGAGAGCGAGAGAGATGAGATATGTCCACTTATCCCTTTGGCTGTAGACAGTAAGTAGACAGTAATGAGCTGGTGTTGTGCGTCACACATATGATAATAAATTCCAGACCTGCTGTATTTGTGATGAGTCCAATGTAAAATAAAATAAAACCTACAGGAAAGACTTTAAAAATGGATGCATTTTTATCTAAAACACTGGCACTGTGGGGCTAAATCAGACACCTAATAAAGTGGGACTTATGCCAGATTTTCACACACACACACACACACACACACACACACACACACACACACACACNAGATTTTCACACACACACACACACACACACACACACACACACAGGTGTAAACCTTGCATCATACCACTGGGGGCTATATTTGTGGTATTATTTTTCTTGGCCTCTGAGAATCTTTGGTATATTTACACGTGGGCTATTCTTCATCATTTTAATGAAATCTACAGCATTCCGAGAAGCTAACCTCAAGACTAAAAGCATAAAACCCTGGAAGTATAATTATTCTCATTTTCTGTGCCTGTTGTTTATTACTATTTACGTTCGAGGAAAGCAGAACCTTTCCCAGCATGCATTTGGCTGAGGGCAGGGAAACACCATGGAAAAGGCCACGAGTCTGCAAAAAGACTAGACATCTTCCCAGTTTCATAAATTAGTATTTCTTTATATTATGCAGTCGCATTCTAACATGGTGAAAATAGACAATGTCAGGCAAGAGATTACATTAGTTAGTGATTTAAATAAATCTTTTCTGGTTTAGTTCTTAACTTCCTATTTCCATGTTTCCCCATCTAACCTGAGAGTGAAAAAAATATTCCATTAGGACTCTCAAACACTGCACCATTGCCATGGATTTGGCATTCATGATGTGGGTACGTTGTGAATTTTCTGCTTAAAATGAGCTAATCTGACTAATACAATACCACCTTTGACAGCCACATCCACACGGTAAACAAATCTTTTCTTCTTTTTGGAGGAACACTGGATATGACACAGAGTTAATTGAGTTTGTGAAATGATAGGCACAAGAAATTGCAAAGATTACAGAAAAACTCATTATGCATTATGACAGAAAGTTTAGATTACCATGATAACACAACTGTGAAGTAACTTCATGCTGCTAGAGATCTTCCACATCCTTGGATTATCATGAATCAATATTACACAGGGTTTGAATGGTAAACTGAAAATGTTTTGAAATACAATTGCGATTGAAATCATACAAAACTGATTAACACCACTCTTTTCATGCTTGTCCCAGAATAATATTCTTCCTTACACACTGCTTGGATTGCATGTACAGTACATTGGCATGCTATGTCCTGTTGATTTTGTCGTTTTGATGCTCAGACTGAAACAATGAATATGCTGTGGGTACATATTTGTATTCTTGTGAGAATATTGTAAGATCTTGATGTGATAAACTCTTGGATGATAAGATTTTGGAAAATATTACAAACATTCTCTCTTTGTCCTTCATAATGTCATATACTGTATATGGTCTCCCTGAACAGTGTTTTTTCTTCCTGTCTCACCTGTAAGTCTCTGCCATTGCCTCTGATCGATCCTCACAGCTGTCCTGCCCCTAACCTGTTCCACACACACACACACACACACACACACACACACACACACACACACATTCAAATATTAGGGTGTAGATAAGTGTAGGGGTAAACACACAACTCAATCTACACAGATTCATTTAAAAAAGAAAAAACACACATTCATCTAAAGCGCTCCAATACATCCATCTTTGTGAAGCTTGTAAAAGAGTTTTTGGTTTTCATCTCAGAGAGGGTTAATTCAGCTCTATAGTCATTTGTTTGCTGTTAGTTGGTGGTGGCATAGTATTGGATTGCATTATACCAAGATGGATTTCTAATTTAGTGCCCCGCTTATGTGTATAATTGGGGACCGCAAACATTAGAAAAAACAATATAATGCAGTCCAGGGCCATATCATTTGCAATATTGCACAAGTGTTTCTAATTTTTTGGTCACTAAGTGTACTTCAGCCCAGTTTCCAGATGTCAGGGGGGTTCCAGGTTTTATTCAGCAAAGTTTACTTACAGGATTCCACAAAAGCCTAAACAGAACAGCTTATTGATTCAGTTTGATGATTCACAGCTATGACAGGATGCAGGGAGTTGTGGAAACTCCACAGATTGTTCCAGAGGGCATATAAAGAGCTGGGAGACAGTGTAAAACATCAGCAGATAAAGAAAAGATGCTAACTCATTCCAAGAGGTGTTCTGTCAGGCTGGGGTTGTTGCGCTAAAGGACAATCCATCTCTGCCTGAGACCAGCAGTTGACCTCATGCCAATAAAACAATGTTAAAGCTGCAGCATTAGGTAAGTGTTTTCTGTCTGCTCTGCTTGTCTGCCAAAACTTCCCCTTCAGTGTTGGCTGGTATTTCTGTGTGTTCTTAGAGTTCCAGGCTCTCGTGCACAAGCTTTTCTGAACTATATCAATAGAGTTTAGCTTTGATATAGTTCAGCTGCAGCTTCTACTGCATGTAACATTTTTTCTCTACAAACCTTGTGTAGATAAAAAAAAAAAAATCAATCCTCTTGTCAGTAACCACATATTGTATTACTATTGAGTGCTTATTCTAATTATTCGCTAATCAATGATGCTTTTAATTGTTTTCAGTACAATGTTCTTGATAATGAAAAGTGAATAATAGCAGATTGTAATGCAGAAACAATATAAATCCTGTGGTTTAACAGTACAATATGAGATTCCATGTGAGTTTGCTTTGACATGTTTGGAAATCAATACGTGCCCTCAATCCCGAGCACTAGCTTGATACATCTGTTATGATGTTAACGGTTTAATTACCAATTACTACATCAGGAGTCTTAAGCCAAACCCAAATATGATTTTATCAGAGAATGTTTCTCAAGTTTCTGTAAATAGATTTAATGAATAAACATGATGGCAGTCTTTTTATGGAAGCATTCCTCTTCAATACAGCTGACAATTTTTGGCAAAAACAGCATCAGCACCATGATCCAGTGGATGATGGAGGTGTAACTGGGCGTGGTTTCGGTTGAGTTATTTATGATGTGCCACTTAAATCACAGTAACAGCCAAAAATAATCTGCCAATTACTGCTTGTGTGAAGCCCAGTTCAATGGGCCTCTTTAGACCTCCCTACACAGAACAGTTCTTTCTCTTTCCCTCGCTCAATTGTCTTGCAATGCTGGTTTATGGAGATAAATGAAGTTAAACGATGTGAAAAGAAGGAGAAACAGATACCATAATTGGTCAAACTTCCCATTAATGCCAGTTTTAAAAATCATATTCTCCTCTTCCAGCTAAAGCTTTTATAAGTTTCCCATTATTCAGGTATTAACTCTTTGTTCTTGCTTTTGTTCTGCAGCTGTATCAGTCACTAACTTTGCAGGTATGTCTTATAAATTTATACACAACCTAAAATATGTATACATCCTAACATTGCTAAGATGTTCACAAAAGCTAAACATGTGGTTGCATTTTGCAGTATGAGCATGCATTGCTTTTGCTGATGTCGCTGATACATTTTGTTTAGATGTAATACAGGGAAACACATGACTCTAGCATTTACAAAACTGGCAACACAAGGTAAAGAGCAGCGTGTCAACAGAATCTTGATATGTAATTTCATTCTTTTACTGTAGTTTATACCAGAGTCGTGGATATTACTTGTTTCTGATTGGCTGGGAGGTCTGTTCAAAAATAGTTCCGGTCAACAGTTTAACCACCATTCTAACATTCACAGTGTTTAGTAGAAAGGGCTTAGGCCAAATTTGGATGACAATGCATCCATACTGTTCTGACTAAAACTTCTTGAACACATATTATATAACTCCGACTGCGCAATTTTTAAGTCAAAATGTATCAGGAGGACTTGAATGCACAGTGGTGTGTTTTCTGCTCACCAGGAAGGAAACTGGCCTCCCAAAAATCACATCTCCCCCCATTTAATCACAAAGTCCCCAAAGAGATTTCTTGTTAGTCTAATCCAGTGGGAAAATCTTTTTTGTTTGTGGGTTTCTTTATTTTTTTTGTTGTGACAATGTCAGCTTGTTTATATTTGGTTTTACTCCAGCTATACATGAGCATTAAGGGATGTGCATTAGGTGTGTAATTTATATGATCTGTATTTGATAAACCAATATAGTGCTAAATAACATATTATGTGTTCATTGCAGCTGTGCCAATTGTACTTGAAAAGAAGCAAAACATGTTAATAACTGGACTTAAAACTAGTTTTAGGGTTTAAAAATAGTTTTAACTACTTTTAATAGTCTTACATGGGCATGTGGTGTCTTGGAAAAGTTGTGACTTTCATAAAAAAAATTAGAATTTAGTAGGGATGTTCACGAGTCCACATCTTGTAATTATTATATTTCTAATATGACATGAAGGCACCAGAAGGGTGAAAAGTTCAGCCATTGTGGAGCTGCCACTTGAAAATCGCAAAGAACTAATCTGTTGATAAGAACTATTGTTGTTATTGAGACAGAAAAGGCATATCAGTGACAAGGGTTACTTTAGGGCTAACTGGATAGAATTAAATTGACACCACTTTCTTTCTTTACCTTTCCGCCCCCTTAGAGTTACAGGACCATACTATCCATTTTGCATATTTGAGCCTAACATATTCAATTTTCATACATGTATCATTTCCCAAAGAATAAAACCATATTTCAGCTTTCCTGATAGTTTTCAAAATCTCAAAATTTCAAAATCAAATATTCAAGCGATACACCCACCTTAAAAATCAATGTTTCACCTGCTAATANAAAAAAAAAAAAAAAAAAAAAAAAAAAAAAAAAAAAAAACTAATACACATCTTGTTCCAGATGATGGATTACCCATCCCAAGAACGTTTCAAGTATCAACAAGTTGATTTTAATAGCGTACTAAAATGAACTGAAATCAATGGTGGTCTGAAAGGTAGGGGAAAAAAAGACTTTAACGCAACATTCCAGTAGTATGCTTTGGGAAATAATTTGGAAAATTAAACATATTAGGCTCAAATATGCAAAATGGCAGATGTGGTCCTTCAAATGAGTTGACACCACTCTCTCTGTAGTGCTCTGGTGTTCAACTAGCTAGCTAACGTTCTTTCAAAATCCTCACGTTCTATCAGTAAATGTTCACATATATGCGCATTTGTAGCGGGAAAGATATTGCGTAAACAATTATATTCTCATACATGTTGCACTGAAACGATAATCAAGTAATGACAGACCTCTTATTAATTTGATTTGCGACAGTGCTTTCCCTGGAGGCGTCCACTCTTTGCTGTGCTTGTCAGGCGAGTTTTCTCACTTCTCTCTTTCTTTCCAGCCTGCGTGTGGCTCTGTCGTCCACACACTCTCTCTCTCTCTCTCTTTGAGAGAGAGAGAGTGACTCCACTTTTCTCCACTTCCTGCTCTCACGGAGCAGGAAGTGGAGAAAAAAAAAAGCAGCTGGATAAAAATAAGGAAGTCAGCGTTGTGTGACCGGATTTGCAGCTCGTTTTCGGCTGTAAAGTGAAAGTAGATCAGTCGGCATTTCAACAACATTCAAACGTAAGGGCTGTGCTACGGAAGTTAGCCGCCAAGCTAATATCTCCCCTAACTGCTTTAGCTCACAACAATTCTGGACAGAAATAAAAGAGGAAGACACAGAAGTACAAGTATACACTGGAGTGTGTTGCAAACTGGTAAGCCCCATAGAATGAGGAAGAGAATGTGTATTTGTGTAATCGTGAACCGTGAGTGTGTCAGGGAAAGAAGGAAAAGAGGGTTTTTTTTTTTTTTTNGTTTTTTTTTTTTTTTTTGTGCATTAAGGCTCTTATCCGATGGTTGTTTATATTAGCAAGAGAGGAAGAAAAGCTCTCTCTCTCTGTCTGTCTGTCTGTCTCTGTATGTTCGTTCCAAACATTCAGCATACTCTTTCCTTTCTTGAGCTTAACCTGCAGAATGGACTAAAAGCAAAAAAACAAAAAATGAACCAAATGTGAAAAAGTCAAGGCCTAAGGAGGAAGAGGAGGAGAGTGTGGATGTTGGATAAGGCCTAGGGGCTTATGCATCCACAATCAGCAGTTTGTGTTTGTGATTCAGTAAACACAGTGATATATTTACAAACAATGGCAGTTCCATGACTACAGTGGTTTTATTGGATGTCTTGTGTGACAGAATTTTGCCAGATTTTTGTTTCCTGCAAACGTTGTCCTTATACATAATCTATTCTGGGAATATCACAGTTAGAGGGGATAAGTCCATGGGGATCTTGGGTGTTCCCTCTGTGAAAATATGAGAATGATACACCTGAAGTCACAACTATTTATAACCTATCCTCTGCTCTGTGCATCTCTTTTAAGACTTAATGCTCCTGATCCCCAGAATTACCAGCATGAACAGCCGAGGGGAACTCCAGGATGTAAGCATGGGGCAGAAACAAGAAGAGCTACCACAGATGGACGGGACGTGTGATGCGTGTGAGCCAGACGAGGCCCAAACAGCCACACAAGTGTGTCATACTTGCAGCTTTGCCTTCTGCTCTGCCCATGCTGAGAGACATGCCAGCAGCACACATCACCCATTAGCGCCTTATAACCATGATAGCCCTGGAAACGAGGAAGACTTTGGGGCTGAAGGTGGAGCTGAGGATGAGATTGAGGCTGGAGTTGATGGGGCAATTGCAGTGGGTATGAGGGATTTAGTGGGTGCAATTAATCATGGGATGGCATCACTTGGAGTAGAAAGGGCTGATGCAGATGAGAGTGGTGCCAGCGCAGATAGAGAAGGAGGGGAAGACCTAAATGGTTTATCGCTGGACAGTGGGATGGATGTCGTAGTTGAGGGTGCAGAGGCAGGACAGGAGGCCGTGGCTGCTCCAGAGCCCGGGAAGAGGGACTCTGTGACAGTAGAGAGACTGCGCTGCAAGGAGCACAGACAGGAAGGCTCCCTCTACTGTAAACCAGATGAGAAGATTATCTGTGTGGTGTGTGCCGTCCAGGGTGAACACCACGAGCATGAGATCATCACTCTGCATGAAGCCTACCTCTGGCAGAAGGTGAGTCGTGTTGAGAAAATGACAGTTTAGGCAAGCGGAATGACAAGGCATCAATCAGTGTGTGCCCTCTACTGCACATGTTCATAATGACATGTATTCTACTGTATCTACAACACTGTAATGCATCAAATGATGTATTCAGAGGATTGCTTATTTGGCTTGCATTTATAATACAGTATGTAGTCGTATGACAATAGCTATAGGCTTATATAGTCTTATGGTAATCTCACCAAGAGCTCTGTGTAATATCTTGCATATTACAGTATCTCATGATCACCAACATAGCATCATTAATACAATGATTTAATTGTAGAACTACTGAAGTAATCTTTGTGAAAACCATGAAAGAAAACATGGTAAATATTTCTCCGATGTTCAGTTTTGCGACAGTTATGGTCTCACCTTTTTCTCTATTTCCCACATGGCTTGTTGCTTCAGGCGTATTTAATAGGTCCAGTAAGTCACCAGTCATTTCATGCAGCATTGCAGTTGGTCTGGTAGGCAGAGTTAATGTTGTGTTGGATTAAAGAATAACACCATCACCACTACAGGCTCAATTCTGCAGAGTAAAGAGATTATGACTATTGTCCCATTTAGAGTTAGGTGTTATCGGCACACTGAACTCACTGTTACTGTATCATTGCACACAGCGACAATTAGCAGGGTATGATCACATCACAACCCAGATCTTAGTTTTTGGATTAGTACTTCGAACAGTCAAAGGTTTTGTTTATGAACGTAACATAAACTGGATCAAATAATATTAGCATGAGCTGAATTTGAGAATTGGAAAATAAAGCCAATACATTTGGCTACAGCAGCAATGACTCTCACTGTATGGCGGTTAATATATAGATCCAGAGTACTGTCATCTGCCCGATGGCTATTTTAAATATATAAAGCAGCACACATCCCTGGTGTACTCGGACTGACGAGACGAAGCAGGTCACACGCAACCTGAGGCCACATTATTTACTCCAGTTGTTATCATGCTTCCTGTTTGAGTGTATTCATGTGACAGAATCCTTTACATGTGGGAGATGTGATATGACTACCTTTGCTGTACATTGTATTACATGTCAGACATTGTTAGGCTTTAATTTCATTATATATGTTAAATGTTTTCTTTTTCTGTTCTTAAAGGCTGTGTTACAATAACACAATACAATAAGATATATGTAGTAAGATGTTATAACATGTGTACCAAATTTGAGGACAAGTGCAGATTCTGACTAAAACATCATCATGTAATCAATAACAAAATGTTCATTCAGAAATACTGTGATACTTGTTTTGATCAGTATTACCCTGTATAACCCTAAAAACTAAGTAATGAAGGATGTTATCTTTATAGTGCTTTAAATGAGTAGCACCCAATAATCAAAATTGGGCACAGACAAAAGAATTGTGTGTATGTTGTCTTTTATATGGTGGTATAATTTATTTGCTGTTGGTTTTTCTGTTAACTTCTGTAGAGCAGACAGGGCTATGACCTGCTGGGCTGCACACAACAGATGGCTGACAAGATCAAAACCAAGTGGACCAACCCTGAAGTAAGTCAAACTGCGGAACACAGAACTTTTACTTTATCCTATTATATATATAAATGTCATTTGTTATAACCTTGGCCTTATTTTTATCTTTCTGGCCATCAATCCATTTGTCCAAAAGTTGAGATCTGGGGGCTGTGGCAATATCACAACAACAAAGAACACTACAGCAGTCAGACAATTACTCAGGTTGCAGACAAAGCTGACCCTATTTTGATTTGGAAGACAAAACACACAGATGTTACACCCAAACTACCCATTGTAAACATCCATTAGTGCAAAACACCTTGGTGGTTTAACTTTGTTAAGTTGCTATAGTTGCCAGAAGAAAGCAGGGAAGGTGATGACGTGGGACCAGAAAGACCTTTTGTTAAATGTAGGAATGGCTGTGTAACTATGAAGAAAATTTCCTGAGTATCATGCACATTCAGAAATGATGTTTTAAACCTTTCAAGAGACTTATCAAGGTTTTTTTGGGATTTTTTTTTTTTTTCATTGATGTGTGCTGAAAGTCAGCCAGGCTCAGCCAGAGAAAAACTCCAGTGCATAATAGGCACTTGAATATATGAAGAAATAAAAACTTTTTTTGGCATACACATTGTGTGAACAGCTTTTGTGTGAACAAATAGTCATAATGTTCAGATGCCTCTTCCCTTTTATAAGTATATAAGGGCTGTAACTGTCCTTTTGTGTGTGCTAACCATAGGCTTTATTTCCAAATAATTTAGAAACTATGGTAACTATGGACGATCACGATTTTGAAATCGTGATCGACGAACTGCTCACATTGCTATTATGAAGCTCATTTATTGTTGATACCATCCTATTACTGCACACTGTACTGTAAATTACTGCCGTCTGACAGACTTGTGGCTGTTGTGGCTGATGGACCTGTCAGCTACGATGCTAAATGAAGCTCAAGACATTAAAATGATCAGAGTTCCCTTCCTTTCTTAATCATCAATCTAATATGATAATAGATCAAGCCTTCTAATTAAAAACTTAATCATGACAGCATGGTTTGATTTCAAAAAGTAGACCAATGTGAGACCCCTAAACATAAAACGTAAGGGCTTCTGTTCTTAAATATATAAAAAGGACATGTGGACATTTTAGTATGAAGTCAAAATAAAACATTTTACCGTTACACACACAATGAATTTTTTTTTTTCTAGACTTACATAGCCATAACAGAGGAATAGATGAGCCATTACTCATTTGAGATTCAGGGGGTAGAGCAGTAAACATTGCAGCAGTGTAGACACTGCAGCAGTGAAGACACAGCAGCCTGGAATGAGATAAAGAGGGATTAGAAAGAGATTATGTCATAAAAGCCTTGGGTAGTAAACATGAAAACCAATTATTTCAATCCATATATTCATTCATACTGTTCCATTTACAGATCTCAGGGCTTGCCTACGGGGTTTCTGCAGATATAATTCTAGGATTGATGGCATCATTGTGTGATTACTTGGTCATGTCATTGTTGATGTCACTCTTTAGGCTCAGCACTTATGCATTAAATCTCCATTTGCATAAGCTATTCAAAGTGACTCGGATTAAAGAATTGGCATGTACAAAGCAAAAAGGAATACTGACATACCACATTTGCCTATGATGATTGTTGAACTAGGTAAATTGATAAAATATGGTTGCATTATAACAATCTCAGAGTTGGAGGTAGGATGTCCTTTGAGGTTCCTTAGTATCGCCTCAGTTTTATACTTATGACAGCTGATTAGTTGCATTGGGTGACCTGCTCACCTTAGTCAAAATTTATTTCTCTAGCCTACAGGTTACCATGGTTACCACAAAAAGATTGCAGTGCATCTGTTGTACAATCTCTTTTTCAAAATCAAAATAAACCTGCATTTTCATGACAAGTCAACCTTAAAAATGTTGCAACTAGCATGTTCTGCCACTGAAAATAAAACTGGCCTACGGACGGGAATCAGGGAAATGCAGCTAGGTCTCATCTAGATATCACTGGCAGCAGCTGCCCCAGCTCATTCAGACACGCCTACAGACTCAATTCTGCCTTTCGCTCTTCTTCTATAATTATATCTGCACCTATCGAAGAGCACCAGCACGCGGGAGCATTTTGCAGAGATCTGACCTTTGTACGGTGGCATAATGTAGAAGGTTAATTTTAATGACTTGTGAGAAGTAACACTTTTCTGGCAGCCAGGCACCCCGCCTCAGTTGATATCTATTATCATGTTGAAATATCAGTGCTGCCCTAAGGATGTCTTGGACATTTAGTCTCCTGCCATTCCATTGGAGAGGTGTGTGTGAAGTCTGTGAAGTGTGTTCAGTGAAAACCATTTACCTGCTTGCTCACAGGGCACTGCCCTGTGGAAACCATTATGTGGATTTGTCGGCGTGTTTTCTCTGCACATTCAAATGCCAGCGTTTCTTATTATGTATGACAGGCAACCATCAGAGACAGTGACAGTTCTTGGTGGGGAAAATGTGTGTTCATCTCTCGGTGTGTGAGAATGAGGGAGACAGAGAGAGAGAGGGACAGATCCAGAAACAGAAGTTGGAGGAGGTGAGATTTCATGGTTGCATAGTCCTAAAGGTATGTATGTCTGTGTGTGAGGAGATGTGTGGTGGATGAAAAGGTTTAACCCCAAGCTGGTGTTTACTTATTAAATCTAGCCTGCTTAATTATGTACTTTGCCGCAGGTGTAGGGATTTTAATCTCTCAGAGCTCATATCTTCTCTCTCCACAGGGGAAAGGAATATAATGCAGAAAACAGTGCTGAGGCTCCATACATATTAATGGGAGACCAGAAGCATAGTGTAGCTTGAGATGTCTAGGATAGCTGTCTATCATTTAGCCAGTCAGCTAGTGTTATCCATAGTCAGAGTTGATGTGAGGCATCTGCCAGGACAGCAGATAGTCGGCATATTTACCTCACTCTCATATTTTATTTACCTGTTTTCTGCCATGCAGGCGGCTCTTCTAGTATACTGCCTGTGGTGCTGCTTTGCTGAGGCTGGAGTCAGATATCTGCAAGCAGCACAGCAACAATAACCTAGTCACACAATTGTGTAAAAATGTGCACTGGCTACATCCATTTTCTTTGCTATATAAAATCTACGAAAGCAGCAGAAATATTAAAGCTGTCTTAGGAAGCAGAGAGACTGACGGGAAAGGCATGAAAATTCTTGGCTGCTGTTCTTCGGTTTATTCATCCTGCTTTTGCTTGTCCTCTACCTGTCTCTTTCTTCCTCCTCTTTTCTCCTCTCTCCCATTGCTCTTCATGACTTCCATTCCCTCTCAGTCTCCAATCAAAGCTTTTTACTTGAATTATTCTATGTATCATTTCCCAGAAAGTTGCTTGGCTGACATTGCTTCACTTACAACCAATAAAAAGGGGCTGGATATTGAAGCTCTTCTTCTCATTCAAGAGCATTCATCAAGCCTTCTGTCTCATTCTTACCCTTCTTGTTCTCCTTCTCCACTTTATATTACTGTATATGACTTTTGGAGAACTGGTGTTTCATAAAAGAACTTTTATATATTGTTGTGTTAGAAGCTAAATTGGAGAATCGAACCTTTGGAAGAGATTAAAGAGCATGACATGGACGGATGGATAGACGGGGAGAGAGAGAGAGAGAGAGAGAGAGAGAGAGAGAACGAGAGCTTAGTGTTCATTTGGAACAGTGCCAATATTGCTCAGGGCAAGGGCAGTTCAAAACCATTTACTTCTAATGGTCTATTAATGCTTTTTAGGCCTTTAAAAAAAAAAAAACACTTTGAAACACTGAAGGAAACTTGAACTTAAACTCCAAAAAGTTCCCCATCATCACAGTTCAATAAAATGTTAGATCCCAATATATATCCTGCCTCTGCATTTTTCAGTACTTCATTGAAGCTCCATCCCACTCAAATCAAAGACACAATTATTTTGTCGGAACCAATGGTCTTTGTGATTGTAAGCTGCTTTTTGTGTGTGTTTTCCATTTTGGAGTGTCCCGACGTCTCACAAAAACTAAAGTGCCAGTGTTTTTGTTGTTTTTCACACTGATCTGTTTTCACTGCTCTAAAGACTAGCACAACCTTTTTCGTAGCCAGTCACATGGTACATAAGTGTGTGAAGTTAATTCAGTTTGAATGTCTTGATATATTGTAATCATGTGAGACATTTGTGGAATGTTTTAGAAGTTTTCTATTTTTAGTAAATCTTTAGATTGAAACTTTCTCCTTCTTGAACAGTTTTCATTCACCAGCATTTGTCTTTGTTCAGCTGGAATTTTAGCATACATCTTTACCCACCTCTCATGCTTCTCATAAACACAGATAATATAACTTGTGTGTGGTTTAAATTGGCATTTTATTGGTAAAATGAACATATGTGAACAAAATAAACACTCATGGCAACTTGTTGACCTAAAAAAAAGACCTTTTCAGTTTTCACTTCTCTGTGCTACCATCCTGCTTTTACCCCTGTTCTCTTCCTTATCTCTCGTCCTTACTCCAGCTCTGCCCTTGTAATCAGCGTGCCGCTGTCTCTCCTGAGGCTTCATTTTGTGTCCTCAGCTTGCAGTAATGCAAATGAAGATTAGCATGCATGAATGCCTCCTTCCTTGCTAGCAGGACAGATTCTCAGAGAATCTCTGTCACTAAGGGCAGAGGGCTCCTGATCCACCAACACAAAGGGCACTGATCTGGGCTCATGATTCCCATCTGCCACTGAGGCCACGGGGTCTCAGTGAGAGGGCAGGGGGCTCTTTGGGGGTCTTGGAGGTGGTGAGAGAAAGTGTCAGGGTGCCAGATTGATGACAGATAAGACACTAAAGACAGGAAGTTTTTATGTGGGTGTGCTGTCAGTGCTGTTTATGTTTCATTGTTGTGCTTTTGTGCAAAACATATTTTAGATTAGCTTACCTATTCACTGAAACTCTATTGTGTTATTAAATGTCATCCAAACAATCAAAATATGCATATAAGATTTCCTTCTGATTCATAAACTCAATATTAAATTTCTCTTTTAAAGGACTTTTTAATAGTTAAATGAAACTGGAGTCAGTCATGTATGCCAGTCTTCTGTTACATTTTAGCATGAACCATATACTTAAGTATACAGACCAGCCAGCTACAATAAGATAATATGTCAGAATTCTTGATTGATGAATGCAAAAGTCACTTCTGATCTGGAATTAACTAATGAAGAAACTACTCGCTCATGAATAAATTCATGAATATCACTGAAGCATCTGACATAGGCAGTCAGCTATTTTCTGTTACATTAGATTACAACAAACCAGCATACTCTTTCAACTAACAATTTGAAATGATTAAGCAATGATTGATTTACAGAGAAATCAGACTTGGATATTGAAATTGTCAGTTATTAAAATTCCAGGTATGAAACATCTCAATCAGAGCAGTCAGAGTAAGACATTAAAGACATTAAAAATGAGCAACAACTTCAGCATTAAAATCCAAAAATAAACTAAGTATTTTTGAGCACTTACTGCTCACACTTCAAATGATTAGTCCTCTGGAGGATATAATCAGTCTGCTAAAGTACAACAGCTTTTTCCAGATATAGTGAAAAAAATTAAATTTAAAAATGCTTCTTTATTCTCTCCAATCTCACATGTTCACAGATGCATTTCATTAAAGTATCTGTGGAAAAGGAATGAAATGAAACATATCGCTAATACAAAGCACTTAAAGTCCATATTTCCTCATCAATTTGATTTATTTAGGCAATTGATTTTGTTAGAGCACAAACAGCAAAGAGGGACCCATAGATTCTTTGCTTTTTCATTTAATTGTAACAAAGTCTATCTCTTCTATCTCAGTTACCTCAGAAGGCTATGTTTTCAGACCTGTTTGTTTAAAATATCCTGTTAACTGATGCTTGTTAACACATTACAGTGACATTTTTTGGAGTTAACCATTGGCCAAAGACCATGTTATTTGTTTTCGGTAAATAAAATGAATTTACAGGAGGGTGCAGCCTTGGTGGAGTGCTCCCTAGTTCTGAATGAGTAATAGGCAGGCATGTTTTTCTCAACAAGAAAAAATAAAAATGTTATTACTTCTGTTTTGTTTAATAGGCATTTTGGAGGATCTGATTGCATGTGCAGTAATGTCAAAATACACAATAAAACATCGGCCTCTTAGGGCCCTGGCTCTGCTGACATCAAGAAAGACTGATCATTCCTTGCTTTGCTAGAAAGAAGGGAGGCTGAGGCGAAAGGATGAAATAGATGGAAAGGAAGAGAGAAACGTTCTGCTTAAGGGAAGAGGAGAGACTGAGTGTCTGATGTATGTTGATTGAATAAGAACATATTCAAGAGCAGAGATTATGACAAGGGACTTTGTGTTTTAACTCATGACAGCATCTGTTTTAGAAGTGGAGCCTTCTTACTTGGAAGGATTGTAGGGGGGTGTCTGTTTATTGAGGTGCTTTAACATAATGAGTCACAGCTAGGAGTGTTTCATTGGGGAACAGAGAAAAGGATTAAAAAGGTATCTCAGTGAGCTGTGCAGTTGCGTTGAAAGCCAAACAGATGGCTTGCTGTGGTAGAAGGAGCCTCTGAGGTCTCTATCTACAGATGGGACGCACGCAGTTTGCCTCCAGGGGATCTGCTTCATGCTATCAATTTGCTGCAGCACGGCAGAGACCAACGGGCTCATTACACAACATTCACAGAGTCAAGGAAAAAGTAACTTCTGTGTCTGGCCCCTATACTGTGCTGACTCTATTTGTATTTGTTACTATTTCTGTTTTACCTCTGGGCATTCACGTCATATTTCTTCTGCATTGTCATCGCTTTTTTTTTTTTACTTGTTTTAGNACCTCTGGGCATTCACGTCATATTTCTTCTGCATTGTCATCGCTTTTTTTTTTTTACTTGTTTTAGTGCTAGATGTCTGAAGTCTGACTCTGCCTCTGTTTTCCAGGCATATTTGTAATTCATACATACATTGAAGAAGTTCATTTGAGTTGATTTGAATTGTCTGCCTAATATCTCTTTTTATCTTGGTCACTTGTGAATTTCCTCCACATTAAAAGTTTGTCTCTCTTGCTACCTCCATCATCTACGTTGCCTAGATGTCTACAGAGGAGCTAGAGGCCTATGTCAACAGCCAGTTCGATGAGCTGCGCAGATTGGTGCGCCTGGAGGAGAAGCGGACCCTTCACCTTGTAGACCTCAAAGAGGCCTTCCTGACAGCCTCCGCTGCTGAGAAAATAGCAGAGATCACTGTACAAACAGAGCGCCTGCAGGAAGAGATGGCTAACATCACACACCAGCTGTGCCTCCTGGAACAGGCTGAGGCAATAGCACCTGCTGTGGCAGTAGAAGCCCTGCTAGGACCAGGACCAGCCCACAGAGCACCGGTGAGAAGAACCTCCATATATATCATCACTACACATGATCAGAATCGTTGTGTCTCACTCAAAGTAGAGTCCGGTTGGCATAAACATATCTGATGTAGTGTTATAAATTTGGAGCTTTGGGCTACTCAGAAACTCCCCTTGCTTGCTGATGTCTCATACTGATTCACAGTAATAAGTCTGCAGGAGTAAAAGTTATTAGCTTTGCCAAATATGGACTAAAGTGGCTCTAAAGTAAATTCTCTGAGGAAAACACGAAAATGCATTGTGCTAGTTCTGCCAAAATGCTTGACTCAGCTGATTGTCTATCAGTCGTTTCATTCATGGCTCATTGATAAATCAGTTGAGCTGAACTCCCTCAAAGAGCAGAGCCATTTCTGCAAAATCTCACTGTATATCCATTAGCATGAATGGCCTTGAATTTCTTGACTCGAGTGTCTCTGACTCTAACAGTTTTTAGATAATTGTCTCTCTCTCACAATCTGTGTTCATGGCTTTTAAACTTGGACATGATTACCTGTGTGGATTTGTTTTTGTTTATATGTTATTTTTTAAGTCTTCTGCAAACTGTGATAACACTTATCTAATAAGTTCATTGCATGTCACACTCTGCAGGATTGGTGTCTGTATCAGAATGTGATATCAACTTTGATGCATGTCAGATTGTGTCAGAATCTTGTCATCCATTTGCACCAGTTTGTAGAAATGGGCTGTAGCAGCCGTCAAGATTTTGTCCTAAATTTCTCATACTGTCAGAAATTTTTTTTTGCTGCCTGTCTTTGGTCACGAGAGTGCTAAACTATCCATCAGTGCAAGTGTGTAATACTGTAGTGTAGAACCACCAGTTTTGATTGATGATCAAAGATTTCATTTCAGTTTTCTTGATTGTTGACTTTCATCTGCAAAGCCAAAAGTTGCACAGTCTGTTGCACCGTTAAGGCATTAGATCCGCTTATTACTGACTTTGAAGTTGATTAAAGTTTAACTAGGAAGTGACACTGACATACAGTCTTAGTGAAATTATAGAAATGAATGAACCTGGTGCCATTACAGAGACAATTTACATAGTTAAAAAAAACAGCTGAATCAAACAGGAGTTGTTACATGATAAATACATAACTTTTTTCCAGAGATGCATTACTTCTGATCTAGTGATCAGTTTCACATTAACTTACAATGTCTGCTGATAGGACTTTGAAAGGGCAGCAGCAGGAAACCTACCAAAATTAATTAATCTTAATTAATTAGTTAAACACTGAGCCCTGAACAGTAGCTTTTTCTAAGGACAGTACTGCCAAGATTGGCACCATCACTCTTTTATTAGTTGAGTCTTGGCAGTCAGGCAGTGAGGGCTTGAGCCCAGGCTGGCCAGTCATAGGATTGCCTGCCTAGTCACCATGGCTCTTGCTACAAACAGTAGATGCATGTGTAGCATGTGTAAACAGATGCCATTATGCACAGGTGGAGACAAGCTTTAGTTATTAAGGCATACATTGATAGGCATGATATTGTGAATTGGAATTTTCCTTTCGAGCGATCAGCTGTTAAAGTATGATACAGTTAGTTAGATGCAAATAAAGCCTGAGCTGTTGGCTGATGAAGCATAAGTGTAACTATGTTTGTCCTCTGGCTGTTTGCCAGCTATACATACCCACACCAGCTGGGTACACGGGCCCTTCTCTTATTACATACCAACCTCTTGGTCAAGGCAGAATTCCCATACCAGTGTACTGTTCACTCACAACACAGCATGTGTGCAGAAACACTATACATTTTCTACATTTACACATATGTAAACACAAGCAAAAGGGCAGGCTGACTTACATCCACAGTCAGATTCTGTAACATTTCACTCTCCTCTCATTTGAACATTGAACAGGAGGCCTTTACTTCTCATAGCTCCCAAATTAAAATATCCCTCTGGTACATTTATCACTTGCTAAACTGTAGTCACCATAGGCAGGCAAGGAGGCCTGAGTGTTCCCTGGTGGTGCTGAGCAGAGCAGGGAAGGCTGCAGTAATGGTGGTGGCTGACGTGCAGATTGCTTTTCAAGCTGAGAAATGAATCCATGCTGGGCCAAGTTCATTAAGGCTGTAATTGAATGGTGATGGCTACCCTGTTTGTTCATTTTG
The DNA here is from genome assembly GCA_014773175.1 of Lucifuga dentata. Lineage (NCBI taxonomy): Eukaryota > Metazoa > Chordata > Actinopteri > Ophidiiformes > Bythitidae > Lucifuga > Lucifuga dentata. The sequence continues at coordinate 25,635 of VXCM01001539.1, read as the reverse complement.
TTAGGAGGAAGAAATTGACAGTGTTTTTTGGAGATATATGGTCATTAGATAAGTGGTGTGGGGGTTGTTGTGAGCATGTGGAGAGGAGGGGGTTTTGCAAGAATTCACTTATTCTGAAGGCTGCCTGACTGTGTGTGTGTGGGTTTGTCCACAATTCAAAGTGAGCTGGGCTGAATTTTATGTATAGCCTATAAATGTGTAAAACACTGAGATTTGTTGAATTTATCTGGTTGTTTGATGTACCAAGATGTGTCCGCCCACATTTACTGCACCACAGTTTTGCTCACATACTCGTTTGTAGACTTTATGTCAATCTCAAGGATTAAAAACTTATCCACCAGGGGCAACGTGGGAACCGAAACATAAATTGTCTCTGGTCTGCGCTGGAACACCTTAAAAACGACTTCCCACTTTGTTCAACGGTGTAAACAAAGATGATGACAATGGAGGAGATCTACATTGTACTTATGTTACAACAGTAGGGAAAAAAAACAGCAAAAGCGGTAACAACGGAGATGATGCGGGAGGCCATTAAACAAATTCCACCTTGTTCGATCAGCTTCTCCTCAAACCCATGTCACTCATTTTTGTGGTTGTCTCTATAACTGCGTTGTTGACGACACAAAAGTTGATATTACTGCCCCCATGTTTTTGTTTTTGTTTTTTGTAGGTACTGCATCTTGTGAACACGTAGCGTTAATTCTAGCAGATGCACAACCAATGTTTCAAACGAATGCAGGAGCTGTGTGTCAGCCATCTTGTGTACATGCATGTGGAGTTAGCGTCAAGTATAAACCCAGCCTTAGTGTTTGTGTCAAGTCCGCAGCTTGCCAACTCTTGCTGCAGTTTTTGTCCTTGGTACATTCTCGATGCATAGCACCACCACATAGCTCCAGGGAGTAACTTACATTTACTTATTAACTCTCTCATTTACTTATTCACTCACTCATTAACTCACTCTCTCACAGTTTGCCCTACAATGGCTGCAAGAAGGGATGTCAATAGTGTGTGCGTGACTCACTGAACTAGAATCATTCGCTTTCCTCTCCTCTGCAGTACTGCTGCACTGTGTCGGGTACTTCATGACTGTAACACTGTGTCCTTGCTGCTGTTTGGCATTCACACCTTCACAAGATTATGGGCAGCCAAACATTAGCTGTTGTAGACTTCATAATCTCATTTGTTATAGCAGAAGTGTGGGTGAAATAGAGCTTGGAAGTTGAATGCCACAAATGAAACTATAAGCTGATTTGACACTGGTAAAATGGAAATAGAATCATGAAACAAAATGTTATCTTCGCTTTGTTAGACTTAAAAGTTTAAATGTGTTGACACTATTTTCCTATTTTCTGTTTTGGTTCTGTTTATTTTTCTTAGTGTAAGCACAGTATCTTATTTGCCAGTAAGCTACACTTATAGTCTCCGGTTAATAAGCTGTGTAATAGAACAGTCCTGATAAGTATAAAATATATTCCTACTGATTATAATTCACCTCCATACAAAAAAAAAACATATAATTGAGGTGAGTCTTCCTCTTGAAGGTCAGACAAACAAACAAAAAAAAAAACCCCTGCTTCAATTAATAATCTCTCTCTTTTCTTTTTTTCTAGTGCACACACATGAACACACAGGTGCAGACACACACACATGCACAATAAAGAAGTTAAGCAAGGATGAGAAAAACATTTCTGAGAGTTCACTAACCCAAGAGAGCTGGGGGAGGATATGCTGACATCCAATTAAGAGTTTTGTCTCAGTCTCTGACTCGGTTTATTACCAAAATGCTCAGTGTCTTCATTTTGCGCTCTAATTTATAAGTCATTAAATGCCACTAAATAAAAAAAAAGTGCCAGATGTTATACCTGTGTACAGCTGCAAAGTGCATTTACTTGGGTATTTACTAATGGCCGCAATTAATAAACATAGAAATGAAGCAGGAAGTGATCCGTCTCTCTGAGTATCACAGGAATGGAAATATGTATGTTATCTAAAATACGCCCATACAGATACACAAACGGTGTAGTGAAGATACCAAACACACTGAACACCAATGAGAGAAGACATGGGTGTACAGGTATAGGTGTGAATTTATACTCATGTTATAACAAAAGTTGCTGCGGTAACACAACCCAGTAAACCTCCTTGACCATCTATAGAGACATTGATACCCATTCCTGTGATGTGAAATGTGTTGGAGTTTCATGTGTATGTATTTCTATGCACATATTAGTGTACCCATGTGTCTGTTGCACCACTGTGCATGACATAAATAGGCTCTGCAAGGTTCCTCCTGTGTGTGACCATGTTTGAAAAAATGAAGGTGGAGGCTTAGTGTTGTTTAAGCTTGAAGGACTCATGGTATGAAAACAAAGCCAAGATGCCTCATTAGCTGGGCGTTAGGAGACTTCACCAGTGACCTCATGGTGACCCCGTCCTGACCAGGTCACCATGAACTGCTGGGAGGTTCATTTGGAACAACACAACCTTTTGCCTAATGACCATTGCTCTAAGGCTGAAGCTCAGTAGTACTCATCTTTCCCTGCTGTTAATTACTGTTCATTGCTTATCTTCATCTGTCACAAAGTAGCTCAGACTGTTTCCAACCATAATCATCTAACTTAGCATAATTCAACAATCCACGTGGCTGGAGGTATCATCTAGCTGTCAGCTACAGGGCTCTAAAAATGCCAATGAAATGAGTTCTCTCAACAGAAAATCCCTTTGTTCTCCTCATACATTTCACTTTTAAGTGCTACTTCATGCAGATAAATAGTTGATGTTTGAGTTATTTTAAAAACACACAATCACTTCAGCTGTTATATGTCCAGGTTATCATAATTTAATTGGAAACAGGGCTTGCCTATCTGCAGAGGCGAGGAAAACATTTGGAGTCTGAAATACGTTTATAGAAAAAGCTAAAAAAAAAAAAAGTTCAGTTAATTTCAAAAGCTCAAGAACATTGTTCTCATTCAACAACAGCATGAATTTGTGAATTCATGAATGAAGCAGCTTCAGGCTGCATCTGTTATGACAGACACCAAGAGTCTAGAGTTCTTTTTTTTGTTTGTTTGTTTTTTAACTTTGAAAGACTAATTTACTTTTGCACTTATTGATTGAACTGCCCAAGGCCATGCAAATAATGCAGGAAGTATGAATCTAATATATTCTGCTGTCAAGGTATGAGTTTTCTCCATACAGGTAAAAAGATAGCTGAGGCAATTACAATCAGAACTACAAAACATAGCTGAGAGCTTTTTCTAACACAGTTTCAGTTGATTTTGCAGGCAGTGGAACTAAAAAAAAATTAATTGGACCAAATGGAAAAAGTAGACATTGGATCAATAATAACATTTTTTTTTCTCACCGTATATTAAGGCAATGAATGTCAGAAATATTCATTACTAAATCAATACTTAGATAATAACAGAACTGTTTATTCACCAAAATACTATGAATGGCTGTAGTCCAGTTCTCATGGGGATCCCACACGAGTATAATTATATTGCTCCCAAGCTGAGTAAATATGGAATACAGTGTATATATATATAATAATTAGCTTTTCATAGAATTATGAAAAGCTAATGGATTTAATGCATGAAATAAAGCTATTTGAAACATTCAACAAAGAGACAACAGCAGATTTACAGTTTTAATTTAAAACTTGAAGACTTGATTTTGGGGATTCNAAACACCTTAACTCCATAACATACACACACTTTTTTTTCCTTTCTTTTTTCTCTTTTCTCCATTTTAATGCCTTAACACTTTTTTTTAGCAGCAACCTATTAGACAAATATTTAAACTACACATTTGTCCAGATCTGAAGCTCATAACATTTAGAGCCAAATGCAAGAGAGCAAGGCAGGCAGACGGTCTCCGCTCATCAGTTCTCCTTTCTTCTGCTATGCTGCCAAGGAGCCGCTGCTTACAAGATGCTGTTAGTTACACAATGTCATAACCCTTTTCTGCTGCAGCCATCTTAGTGCCGTAGTCAAGGTCCAGTGCTGCAATCAATGCTGGGCAGAATATTAAAGGTAGCAAAGTAGCCTGTAGTGTGCTCAAGGTCCTCCCTGCTGAAAAAAGGCCAATTGAGCTCAGCAAGGCTATAGTAACAAATAGCTGAGCTATAGTACATCGCAGCAGTGTCAAGAGTGCTACATGCATGAATTATATGTTTGGCATGATAAATACTTAGAAAAAGGGTCTATAATATATTTAAGATCACAACTATAATTTTGCTTATAGTTCTGTTAATCGTGTCTTTATATTTTCTAGGAATAAACGGGATTTGACATTTGTTTCAGTTTTGTATTTAACACATAAACTTTTTTCTTGTAAATGTTCTGTCAGCTTGCATGTTTTTCATTTTGACAGTGAACTTTTTTTTAACCCCAATCAAAATAAAATAGGAAAAGCAGTTTGCACCTCACTTGGTGCTTTGTTCCACACTGGTTGTCATGAATATACAAAAGCACAATTTGGTTAATGAAAGTGAAAAAAAAATTGGTCAGATTTAGAGCCACACCAGCTGTGGATCAAGTTGCTGTAAATTATGTTGTTTACTTGATGAGTTTTTCACACCTCTGCAAAGGTTTTAACTCTCTCTCTCTCTCTCTCTCTCTCTCTCTCTCTCTCTCTCTCTCTCTCTCTCATTGGTTTCAGCGCGACATTGAGGCCAGGCCAAGGTAAGACTGCCAGTGTGATTCATGCTCACCTTTTTTTAGTAGCAGCAGAACAGTGACTAAGGATCCTTCAAATCCTCCTCACTCAGATCTTTGTATCATCAAGCATGAGACTAAAAATATTCATCCTGCATAACACACACAGATACACACTTTCTCTTCTTTTCCCTCCATGCTCCCACCATTCAGTTCTTCACTCACAACAGTCACCGATGCACATCAGCTTCCCATGCCTCCAAACTTAAAAGGACCATACCGGCCATTTTGCATGTTTGAGCCTAATATGTTAAATTTTCATACATGTTATGTTACTGACAATCATTTCCCAAAGGATAAAACTGTATTTCAGCTCTCCTGATATTTAGCAAAATATCTTAATCTTTCAAAATCAAATATTCAAGTGATACGCCCACCTTAAAAATCGATGTTTCACCTGCAGCCTTATGAAGTCATGCTGCTCATTTAAATTTTTCCATAAACGCAGGTCTTCTTCTGGGACTATATTCTCCGGTGGAATATACATTCACTCCGCGCTTTTTTTGTGCTTAAATGCTAAAATTACATAACTTCGAAAAAACCTGAATATACGTCTTGTTCGCAATGATGGATTACCTATCCCAAGAACATTACAAGTATCAATAAGTTGATTTTAATAGCGTACCAGAATGAACTGAAACCAATGTTGGACTGGAGGGTAGGAAAAAAATTGTAACTCACCGTTCCAGTAGTATGCTTTGGGAAATGATTGTCAGTAATGTTGCATGTATGAAAATTGAATATATTAGGCTCAAACATGCAAAATGGCCAGTATGGTCCTTTAATCCTGTCACATGCGAGTCACGTTTATGCCCCAGCAAGGCAATTAGTAGCTCTTATCCACGTATGCCCACTGGAATCAGAAGAGGTGACAATCTGCCTACTCCAATACGAGGACTGCAGACAGTCGCTGACAGGCTGGAACTGTGTGTGTATGTGTGTGCGTGTGTGTGTACCACATGCACATGCTCTTGTTAGGTCAAGTTGTCATTATTGGGGTCATGTCTTATGAGTATAGTATTCACATTTATACAAAAAAAAAAAAAAGTTGCTTATGTGTGTATGCAGGCCTGTGCAAGATGAAGTGCAAAACTGGATCATACAGATATTTTCCAGCTGCTATTACACTTTGTTTGTGTCGCCTTTTGCCTCAACTACATCCTTCAACCCTATCTCTGTCAGTGCCAGACAATCTGAAATGGATAGTCCTCTCCCATCCTCACACTTATTGATCTGTTGACGTGAAAACCTCTCTGTCTCATTCACCCAGAGCAGGAGTGCTCCTANTGTTCCCACCTCCCCCCTGACTGTCTCTCTGGGCTTTAATCTCAAAGTACTCCTCCCTGCTACAGACACAAACACACACAAAAACTCAGATAAATTCAGCAAATACCAGTCTGTCTGGCCCCAGAGACTAGAAACTCCTTTGTGAGACTTTTGGCTGAATTGGAAAATAGTCAGCCACAAAATGCACTTTAAAGGACCATACTGACAAATTCCATGTTTAAACCCAGTAAATACTACCCTCATACACATTACATTACATTGCGTTGCTGACAATTTTCAAAACATAAACTGTGTTTTTGTTTTTTTGTTATTTTTCCAAATCCCCTATTCTTTCAAAATCAAAGGTAGTACACCCACCTTAAAATTCAGTGTTTTGCCTGCTAACATGTATGTGCAAATGTAGAGGGAACGGTGGTTTTTAAATTTCTTGGTAAAAGCTGTCTTGGTTTGGGACTATATTCCCTGGTGGAGACATACATTGTCTTCCATGCAGCTCTATCTTGGACCAATTAAATAATTACTTTGGCAAAAAAACTTAATAGACAGTGTTCACTGTGATGGATTAATTATCTCAAGTGCGTTTCAAGTCTCTAGTTAAGTTGATTTTAATAGAATTAACTGAAACCAGTGGCAGTCAGGAAGGTAGGAAGAAAATTTACCACTCCAATAGTGTGGTTTGTAAAATATTGGCAGTAATTATGTGGGTTGTATATATTGGGCTCAAACTTGCAAAATCACTGATATTGCCCTTTAATATCTGATGTTTTTGATAGATGGTTTTTTTAAATAACTGATACAACATGCATCTAAAGTCAAGCAAACAGCACTTTTACATTTAATATCATTGTGATGCTGGTTGCATTGTATTAGATTTGAATGCATTAGTTCTATATTTTGCATTACTTTATAAAAGGAAATAAAGTCATAACAAATTTTGCATAGTTTGCCAAACTGAAATAGGTTAGTGATTGGCTAATGACACTATGACTATGACACTAACTCTGCAGCAGATGGCAGCAAGCTTGGACCCAAGGGTGAAATGAAGTTAATAGTCTACCCTTGGTCAAGGTTAACCTCTACATNTTCCCCCCCCAAACACACATATATTAATATAATTATTCCTCAAGTTGCTTCTGTTGCTGTAGCTAGATTAAAATGGCTTACATTTGGAATGCAGCGCTGCAAGAAGGAAAGAGAGGGTAGCGGAGATAATGTTACTTGGAAACAAAGAAAGATGTAAAGGGATGTTCTGGACAATTTAACAGGTTTGATCAAGCAGTGGAGATTGGACATTCCAAGTGAATTGAGGAAAGAGATTAAATGCAAATGAAATCAGAGGAGGAAGGAAGAGGGAGCAGAAGCAGAGAGATTTTTATATGATCAGGCAAAGCGTGAATGTTTAGGGATGTGTGCATTGGGATCCAGACAGCAAATTGATTACACAGCAGAAACACTAATCCTCTGTCTGAGCCTCATATCGCTGGTGTAGACAGCGTGTCCCCTAGGGACCACAATCCTACACCCACACCCATTTTTCTCGTCTTTACCTCAACAATATGATCCTACTCCGCTCCCTGAGACGTGTCTTACCCGCCAAGATTTGTTCTTCTCTGAATGTAAATCTTCTCAGCCCAACCATCTCACCACTGGCTCAAATTTGATGCACTGCAAATTTTACTTTCATTTCATGGCTTTAAACCACTCACCACCTTTGCAGCCCTGTCCCTTATGCACATGTATAGTATGTTTGTGTGTGTATGTGAGAGAGAACACTCCCGTTAGGAATCAGAATCATATTTTTAATTTGGATCAGATCTTCGTGAACCGTATTTATGTGCATACATGCATGAGCAAATATGCCCAATGGCAGTGGCATAAGCACTATTACATAAATTTAATCGGAACTGCAAAAATTAAATGTAGAAATTACAACATCCTATACATACATACACACACACACACACAGAAATACACTTAACATCTCTTGAACTGACACATCATTGAATTACTTTCGCATTTTGCTCTCTAAGCCCCATTGGTGTGACCCAAGAGTGACCAAGACAGAGCTATGCTATATCTTGAGTCACCCTAAGTACTGACCAGAATACAACATCTACACACACACACACACACACACACACACTTACGCACACAAATGGACATAAAGAAAGGATGCTAAAGTTGTAGTGCCGCTTCTTATTCCACAAAGTCATTTTAATTTTTTCTCCTGAGATAAGGTGCTTAAAAGAGAGATGAACACAAAGGGAATCAAGTAACTGGATTTGTATTTGCTTTTCTGATGTTTTTAGCCAGCGGTATTGGTAATCTAGTGCCGCTGTCATGGCAGCATTCCTTAAAATACCACTCCACTGTTTTCTATGTTTTTTTTAAATCAATACATTAATGAAAGTTGTTGTTCTGTGCATCGACGAGGCAGACAGCTGAAGCAAATATCACACTGCAGAAGCACTTCCTGAGTAAATGTTGTCATTTTGTTTGTTTTAGTTCATCAGTGAGCCAGTAGCACCAGTTAATCCAATCAGCTAGCTGTCCGTACTGGAAAACAGAATGGAGTTAGAACAAGACACGCTGCTCTCAAGAACAAAAGATACTTTAGAAAACAAAAATGGGAATGATCATCATCAACTTCACCAAGTGAATTACTTTTATTTTTTATTTATTTATTTTGTCAGATTCTAGCTCAAATTTATTTTGCTGCACTGACATTTACATGCATACAGGAAGATTACAGGGAGAAACAAGGTTAAAGGACCATACCGATGATCGTGCATGTTTGAGCCCAATATTTTCAATTTTCATACACATAAAGTTACTGATAATCATTTCCCAAAGCATACGACTGGAACAGTGAGTTAAAAAAAAATGTTTTCCTACCTTCCAGACCACCATTGGTTTCAATTCATTCTGGTATGCTATTAAAATCAACTTGTTGATACTTGAAATGTTCTTGGGATAGGTAATCCATCACGTATTCAGGGTTTTTTCAAAGTTACATAATTTTAGTGTTTAAGCGCAATAAAAAGCACGGAGTGAATATATAGTACATACGGTATGTGGGAATATAGTCCCAAAACAAGACCTGCATTTATCGAAAAATTTAAAGACCATGACTTCATAAGGCTGCGTAAATATTAGCAGGTGAAACATTGATTTTTAAGGTGGGTGTATTGTTGAATATTTGGTTTTGAAAGATTAAGAGATTTTGCAAAATATCAGGAAAGCTGAAATGCGGTTTTATCCTTTGGGAAATGATTGTCAGTAACATAACATGTATGAAAGTGGATTGTATTAGGCTCAAACATGCATGATCGCCAGGTAATCGTAGAATATCTTTACGTGCACAAGCCTGATTGGTCAATAATTGGATTTTTGAAAACAAGATTATTTTGGCATGTTTGAAAATAAAAACTGAAAATGAGCTCTACGGTAACACTGAACACAGTGCAATGAATGCTGGTCAAAACAAACTGTAAGAACACACTGAGACAGTACTAGTTGTATTTGAATGCGTCTGTGACATTCAGGATGGGTATAAACCCACAATAAATGCATGAAAATCATTTGTTTAAGGAGCAGCGATACCTAGTTCTAAATTTTTTTATTTGATCTGTAGATGAGGCAGTTAGGAATGTACCTGTTTTCTTTGCCTCTCAAAGCGAGCGTTCCCTTTTTCCCTTTCATTTCATCTTTTCATATCCTATCATCCTGCCTATAAAGAATATTAATAAGGATGAGAAATAACTCAACACTTGTCAACTGCCATTTGCTTGGTCTTCCTCCAAGTTGTCGGGTCCAGATTATTATTTATGAGCCGATTTTCAAAGAAACATCTCAACATTTAGGAACGCTTTGCACTTTTCTTAAACCTCATCTGCACACTGCCTCACCTAAACCTTTTTATTAAGGAGCTACTTCAAAAGGAAAAATACAGCCTGTATGCAGTGCAGGTCCAAAAGCTGGATGAAAGGCGGACAGAGATGAGCGTAAAACTGAATATGCTAGAGCACTTTTTGATTGTAAGGGGCATGTTTGGTTTGTGTGAGCACATTGCTCTGTTTATATCCAGATCCCGCTTTACTGTATATCCTTTTGAAAATCTGCCTTCTTGTCTGTATGAGGTTCAATTTATTTGCACATGCATGTTGATAAACAGAAGAGGGAAAAAACTGTGAATCTGTGAAACCCCTCGGGACTACCTGGATGAGACAGCAGCGCCCCAAAGGAAAAGAGATAATGATGTAAGGGCAGAGGAGAGAACGCTTCAGAAACAGCAAAAAAACAGGTGTTAGAGTCAGAACTTGAGTGAAAAAGAGAAAAACAACCTAAAACATGAAAAGTTAAAGTGTTGTGATATTTGGCAAGTTTGCTTAACAAGAGCGATAGAAGCATTTGGAGCTTATAAATCACACATTGTAATCACGCTGATATCGTGAGGCTCGCCAGGGAGCGTGACACTTCTAATTACGATGCTCGCTCCCTCCGTTCATTGCTCTAATCACTCACTTCTCCACTGTATCACAGCAGCCCTTGTCCTCTGCCTCCACTTTATCATGTGTGTGGTGCGCACACACACACACACACACACAAACGCGCACAGAGAAAGAGAGAGCAGGTAAGCAGGCATGGTCTTTCCTTTCACACATGCATGCACACAAACATACAGTCCATATACCCAGAGTTAACTATTAATTAATAATGATTTTAAAAATACACATCCTTGAGCAAAAAATAATATACTATAATAGTGTCTATCTTAAAAACCAGTACAAACTTACTGTATATCTAATTGTGCTGGTGAATGGCTACTTGTTTGTGATTGGTTACTGAAGATACAGTAGTTATGTATGTACCTTATTATTAACTAATTCCATTGTAACTTAGATGGCTAACTCAGGTAGATATTAACTTAGATAGATTTAACTTAGGTAGCTCAGCTTTATCTCTGTATCCCCAGCACGCATGCACATACTCACAGCCACACACACACACACAGTCACAGCTAATTATATACTCTGGTACCCCTCTGGTGGCTTGAAATGTTTTTAATGCTAACTCACAACTCCTTCCACTCTTGTTGTGGGAGTTGGGCATCGGGGGAGGAGGAGGGCACTGCCAGATAGGACGACTTACAGTGGGACCTTGGTCCTGGGCCATGACGTCAACTGTGAAGGCCAGACAAGAACCCTGAACAACCCGGCTCATATAGGCTTTGGCAGAGCTACAGAGGGCCACTCATGTCTACAAAAGAGGCCTTATGTGCCTGGTGACACCAAAATGAAAAAGAGAAAGAACAGTCCAACCCACATCACTCTCTGATCCATTGATGAAAATTGTGTAGTAGCAAGAGTAATATATTTTCCATTATGAATTTTCTAAAACCCTTGATTGTTAATGTCCATCACTGCAGGTTTACTGAAGGAAAAGGGAGCGAAGGGGTGAATTGCTCATTTGGTCTAACTGAGCAAAGACTGTGGGATCCTCGTAAACGTGGCGTGCACAGCCACATGAGTGCAAAAACTGAGTTAATGGGACAGACGGGGACAGGAAGTGAGTGCTCTGGGATTCAGCCCGTCTGTCTGAGCTGTTTGCCCTTCACTGGGTCAAATAGATGAGCTGAGAGAAGCAGGAAGGGTGGTGTCAGGGGAACATGGCCAGAGGACACAGGATGGAGTCTGGAGATGAAGGCATGGAGGGAGAGAGCCGGGTTTCTTCTAATGAAATATTTACATTCCCTGGTACAAAGGGAGCACTAGAGGGCATCTCACTTTTCCATCATTCCATTTCTCTTCTCTGTCTTCTGTATGTTTTGTGTTTGTGTGTGTGTGTGTGTGTGTGCGCGCGCGCGCATGTCAGCATGCCCTCACTGAATAATTTAGCATGTTTCAGCTAAAAACATCTGTATCTGTGTGTGTGTGTATTGCCCAGCTGCCTGCAACGGGCTATCGTAAAACCTCCTCATTAAAATTCTCTCTCTCTCTCTCTCTCTCCTCTTCTTTTCTTCCTCTCTCTCGACCATCACAATTCCACGGGGTGGATCTTGGGTCCCAAATGAATGCAAAGTACACACACAAGCTGACAAATAGAAAGACATGCATTTAGATGATAAAAGACTATAAACATGCATAATTCATATCACATGCACAACTTTCGACTAGTTTTGAAGATGTCATTCATTTGTGTGTTGTGTGTGTGAGAGAGAGACAGAGTGGGGGGGAGAGAGAGAGAGAGAGAGATTAGCATAACTCACATCAAACAGGAAGTTTTTGGAAGCATGTGGACATTGGCATGTGCAGAAGGATGTGAGAGACATTCAGGGAAAACTGTGCGTGTGCATCCACACGTCTGTGTTAGTTTTTTTGATGACTAATGGCAATTATTTTTTCCTCCTCAAAGTTTCCCTGAATACTAACAAGGTAATTTCATTTGATTTAGAGTTGGTGTTGCCTTAGCACAATCCATTTATTCTACTTTTGTGTGTTAGAACCTCTTAAATTCTACCCGAGCGGTCCGGTGAAATATGACGGTTCAAAGAACAAGTTGGGAAATGGAAGCTGTCTAATTGAATATCTTGTTAAAGTGTTGTGAATGAGTATGAATCATGATTGTATACCACCTGATAAAAGATCAGACAGGACAGGTTAGAATGAGGCTGATTCCTGTCATATTGGATTTATCTGCATTGGATAAATTTGATGGTTAAACTTCCCAATTGCTGCTTCTGGATTTTTTTTTTTTAATTTTTTATTTTTTTTCAGCTTTTTCCACGGCATGCAGAGCTTTNGCTTCTGGATTTTTTTTTTTTAATTTTTTATTTTTTTTCAGCTTTTTCCACGGCATGCAGAGCTTTGACCAGAGCTTTAAGAGTACTTCTGGTATTGATCTGCTGTGTAGGTAGATATGAGAGCTGTGCCTTGTGCTTTGTGCCGTCTGTGATCCCAGAGAGCAAAGAGGCGATGTTAAGCGTCAGTACGGTACAGCAGAATCGGGTTACTGCTATGTTTGTGTTGATGCTGAGCCCAGTGCACCTATGAATAATGGATTGTTAATCCATGTGTGGAAAATACATCTCTCTGTCACCTCTCTTTTCCCTCGCTCTGTATTTTTTTTAGGTGTGTTTGTACTTCCACCCACCTTTCTTCAGAAAGCAGTGCCAGCACAGTGACTTTACACCTTGAGAAAAGTAATGATTGCCAGTTTCGCTCTGCTGGCATTGAAAACGAGTAAGAAAAGGGGATTTAACAATTTAACAAGGAGCACCACAGGACTCTGCTTTAAATATTCATATTCATTGAACTTCTCCTTAAAGTATTCAAAAGGCCTCGGTTTAACAGAGTAATGGGTTGAGAACCTTACAGTTTATAAATGACATGGCAGGCTGATATTCCTATAGAGGGTCTTCCTGTAAATTAAAATAAAAGGAACAAGTTCGCCTAGGAATAAAGACTTGCACGGAATAAAACAAAACAAGTTAAAGGCATAGTATGTTTTTATTTCTGAGAAATAAAATGAAATCGAGCGCAGCTATTGCGTAACAACGCTGAGGAGAGATGAAAGTAAGATGTTGCCTGTAGAGATGTATTTTCACTCTACCGAGGAAGATATAGAGTGACTGCTGAAGAGGGAAAAAAGCGGCAAAAATAGAGAAACTACAGTAAGCTTACTGGGCAGGTTTGCAGAAGGCAAAGGCTTGAAAAATGAAAGCAAGTGTGGCAAATAATATTTCAGAAGGCTCCAGTGCACAAAACAGCAACAATAGGTTAGTCTCCACGGCGAACTTCACCAACCTTCCTGCTGTGAGCTTTTTATCTCTACCACTGGTCCATATATTGTTATATCTGCTTCAAATATACCCTTCCTGATAACCTTGTGCTATCTAGTATGTATCTTAGTGTTGAACAGTGCACTGATTCATCATCATTTCTTTCCTTTGTTTTTCCTAGACTGTGAATTTAGACAGAACAGGCAGGATTTAAAAAAAAAAAAAAAAATCACACTAACTACAAGCATAATTTGAGCTCATTCATGGAGCTTCCCTTATATTAATCAGCGCATCTTTGTCCAATTCATGACATGTTGTTGAAAGCTAATAAAGATTAATAAACTGCTTAATTTTTTTTTCTTTTTTTTTTTTCTTTTTTTTTTTTCTGTCTGCATATATAGTTGTGGTGTATGCCAAGAATGACATAACCATTTTTTATATATATGCAATTTAATCTAGCAACAGACAGATAATACTGTATATAGGGCATAGGTGAGTGTGTGTGTGTGTGTCACCTTCACCTGCCCTCCTTGACCAACCTATTACGCTTTATTTAAAACTAATAAACAATTTCTATCAAGGAGGGCTAAACACCTTGACAACAACACAAAGACAAAAACACACAGAGTAGTGACAGTAATAACCAGTAATAACCAGTAATAACCAGTGTAGTGGTTTAATCTGAGAAACACCAAGGAGGCTAAAACCCCACAACACAACAGACCAGGACAAACAACAACACATAGACAGTGACAGCAATAAACAGTCTACTTATTTAGTTTGTGAAGGTCCATGCATCAAATCCAGATCCCCAGAGTCCTGATCCCCCTGAGAAACACCCAGCACTAAGTGGTGGTGATGGCCTCAAACACTGGTCCAGCAACGTCAGAGACCCAGATCACAGCTTAAGATCGGATCGCAATTGTAGCCGGTGTGTCAGGCCGGATCTAAACACAGAACCTTACCATAATACGGGGACCTCTCCAAGCCCGACAGAAGCCACATGGCCGGGCAGGACACCCCAGACGAAAAGACACCCAGGACGCAGAGCCCCAGGGAGACAGAGGAGAACTAGGACAACGGACGAGCCCAGGAGCCAGGAAGGGCACCCACATGCACCGAAGCAGACAAGCAGACCACTGGAAGAGCAGGCCAGGCCACATCCCGAAGCACACCCCCAAAGCCCCGCCCCCCACGGANCAGCCCCGCACCACACGGGCCACAACACCACAGGGGTAGAATGCCAGCGGTGGGGCATGAGGGGTCAAGGGTCAACACACCCACACCCCGCACATGAGCACAGCCCACCAAGCCGACGAGGGTGAGACCCAGCATCCAGGCAAGGGGCGGAACCCAGACACCCGAAGCCAGACACACATACAGCAGACCCCCTGGCTTAGACTCCCCCACACAGCCAGCAGGACCCAACAACCTCCCCCCCAGACCCCAATCCGCCCCGTCCACACTACTACTTAATTTTTAAGAGCCATGCTTCATACTGCTTCATCTGGTGTCAAGGCGAAATTTACACATCTAATCATCAAAGAAATCCTAAATTCTCTGCTTTATAGCTCTGCATTTTAAAAAAGGAGGGACAGAAAGCTACAACAGCATCCCCACACAAGCAGAAGTCCAGTGCACAGGAGGGGTGTGTGTGTATGTGTGTGTTGCGTATGAGGGAGAAGATACAGAGCACGGAGGATGAGACTTGAGGAAGAAGCGCGGTACCACTTGAATGTGTGCAAGATCAGATCAAAACGCTCCATTTAAAAAATGATTAGCAACACGAGGCAAATACAACTTAAAATTTAACCCAGCTTCTGCTGAAATTTACCAACAGCCTGAAATAGGTCTTAATTTTTCATGATGATATGTTTTATGAGTCGCTTCCCTGACATCTAAATACAAAAATCCTGTAGAAAAAGATGCCAGTAACAAGCATTTATGGAAGAGGGAATATGGTTGTATGGCGTTATTTGACCTTATCGACACGTTACGTCTGGCGCTGTTTTAGGAATTCTACCCAACATGAGATGTTTGTACCATGTCATAAAATGTGTTGATGCTTTATTATCTACTTCATTATTTATGAATAGAAAGCTGAACAGTGTTTAAATATGTGCTGCACTCCTTTTTCCCAGCCTGTCTTATTAATTCTTCCTCTGCACACCTGCTCATTAAATTACCCAGCCAGACATCCCTGGCTGTCCTTTCTAATAATCTCACTGTCATAGCAGCCTCTGCAGTTTCTGTTCTTTTACGAGGAAGGATGTGAGGAATTTGTTTCAGAAATAAAAGGATATATCCAAAATGCGAAAAGAGATAATATGAGTGTTTGTGGATGCGTTTTTCGTGCAGATGCAATTATTTGGAAAGTAGAATGTGACAAGCTAAACAGAGTGAGAGGAAAGTGATTGGGAACGTGTAATGAGGAAGAGAGACGACAGACAGCAGGAGCTAGATCACTGTATGGGAGGTGCAGATGTTCTCTTTTCATCTCACATGTCAGCAAACATCTGGTGGAATACAGCTCTATCTTGATATATCCAGGGTCCCAGAGTCACCCCCCACCCCCCTTGCTGCTCCCACACACCCAGTGCTACTCTGTTCATGCCTGTATATCACGCTAATTTGCAGTGACCTATTAGTTTTCACAAACATTGCAGTCTGATGTCTCAGCACTGCTCCACAGTGACAACTACGGTTCTCATAGTTGGCATGAAATTTCCTCAATCGTCGCCATCTTTGTTTACACTGTAGATTGAACTCAGAAGTAGTTTCTAAAGGACCATACTGGTAATTGTGCATAATTAAGCCTAATATATTCAATTTTCATACACATAAGGTTACTGACAATCATTTCCCTAAGCATACTACTGGAACGGTGAGTTAAAAAAAAAAATTCCTACCTTCCACACCACCATTGGTTTCAGTTCATTCTGGTGCACTATTAAAATCAACTTGTTGATACTTGAAATGTTCTTGGGATAGGTAATCNCAGTTCATTCTGGTGCACTATTAAAATCAACTTGTTGATACTTGAAATGTTCTTGGGATAGGTAATCATCATCGTGAATAAGATGTGTATTCAGGTTTTTTCAAAGTTTCGTAATTTTAATGTTTAAGTGTGATTAAAAAGCACGGAGTGCATGTATGTCTCCACTGGGGAATATAGTCCGAAAAGAAGACCTGCGTTTATCAAGAAATTTAAACAACTGTGACTTCATAAGGCTGCGTAACTATTAGCAGGCGAAACATCAATTTTTAAAGTGGGTATATTGCTTGAATATTTGATTTTGAAAGATTAAGAGGTTTTGCAAAATATCAGGAAAGCTGAAATATTGTTTTATCCTTTAGGAAATGGTTGTCAGTAACGTAACATGTATGAAAATTAAATATATTAGGCTCAAACATGCAAAATGNGGAAATGGTTGTCAGTAACGTAACATGTATGAAAATTAAATATATTAGGCTCAAACATGCAAAATGGGTGGGCATGGTCCTTTAAGATGTTCCAATGCTGAAAAGTAGTGATGTTTTGGTGCTTACATTGCCACCTAGTGGATATAGTATTTCATCCAGACTGACATACTGCAAGTATGTGAGCAACACCACTCACCACGTGTAGCAACTGTGTTCTTTAAATCCTTCAAGTATAATCAGGTTTCTCTAAGGATTCTTAGCTGTCTGAAAACCAATATAAAAGCATGACCTATCTTGTCATACGCCTTCTATATAAATACAATCTAACAGAGCAAATGACTTAAACTTCAGCCAACATCTCTGACATGTCAGTCAAGTACATGATAATCAGGCTGATGAGTTTGTTAAATGTTTCAGGCAATTCTGCAGGTCTGAGAGTTTTGTTTGGTTTTCAGAATATTATTTGCTTTAAGTAAGGATGACTTCACATATGGTACACAAATTGAATAAGGTAATCAGAGCTTCCTCCGCTTCTATCTTGTATCTTGTCAGGAAATTATACCCATTTACAAACAAGAAAAAAATAGGTTCTCTCTCTCTCTCTCTCTCTCTCTCTCTCTCTCACAGTGTGGTCTGTCCACAAGGCAGCTTGTCATGTTGGATCTGTACAGACTTTGCTTTTGCACCCTGTCATGCATGCAGTGAACATGCACGTGCGCACGCACACACACACAAGCAGAAGAGCGCAAAAGATGTCACACTGTGTATAAACATTCATTAATCATTCTGAAACTACGCATAAACATCTCAAACACACGCACACTAATTAGGAGAATGCAGAAAGAACAAGACAACGGTCATTCCATACAGACACAGAATCTGTTTGCTGTCTTCCTGCTGTCTCACCTGCTATGTCCCCTTTAACCACACACACACTTCAGCGTGTGTCGTGAGGTAGAATTATAGGTCTGATTTCAGCTTGATGTAGCTTGATGTAGCTAGATGTAGGAGGATGATAGTGGCAGGTTGAACAATGGGGTGATGAATCAGTGCCTTATCAAACCTCTGGCCCTCAGTATGAACTGTCAACATGGAATACGTTGTGAATAATCAAGTCCACGCACACTGCCGGTAAACATCTCCCCTCCACAGCTCCCACAGCTCCCACAGTTCCACACAGCGATGGTCACAGCACGTGTTTGACAGCTCAGCGGGATGGATGTCAGGACACTTTTCCTCTCACAGTCCACCGTCCCCGTCCATCCCTCTGCTCTGTTCTCCCAGTGAGAGGGAGGAGGAGAGCGTGAACGTTGGCATGTTTAATTCAGCAGCCTCACGACGAGCCCTGTCATGTAGATTTATCGGTATCAGCTAGGGAGGAATGAGGAGATGGTTGGGATTTAACTACTGTGGGATTCTAATAGGAGATTTAGCATGCACTTTACAAAATCACATTAATCCAGCCTTGTTCTCCGAGAGGAGGGATACAGGCAAAAAAAATTAATGCTTTTTCTCAGAGGTAGCTTTTTTTTTTTTTTTTTTTTTATGAGGGTTTTCCCGTGGTTTGCTGGACCACACAGTTGATCATTGGTCGATTGAGAATCAGTTTCGTTTTAACGTTATTAAATAAGATTGTTTTTGATTTTATCAAGACATATAATTGCAACTTCAATAGAGATTTGGCACCTGTGAATGCAGATAAAGATCTGTTTTATCCAATTGCCAAGGATGGACAGACCTCTGCATTTTTTTTTCAACTATGAAATTGCTTCCTCAGTTCAGTGATGAAATATCCAGTAGGGGAGCATGTCACCTTCAGGAGCAGACAGGCTTTATGACTGATGTTTTACAGGATGTATTAGTACACATAAAAGTTTATTACTCAGCCTACACTTGGGAGCTGTCAAACGCTGGGACTGTATTTCATTGTGTTGCAATGCTGCATCGTACTGTATCCTGCCACTCCAGGAACATAACAGTAAAGTCTGGTGCTTATTCATCAGCGTTATTGCACAAAAGTCACATTCAGGACCTTTCTTTGATGACGCTGAGATCACATCTCTTTGTTTGTTACACGAGGAACCTTAAAGGAAATCTGGCATTATTTCACTTTGTACTGAATATTCTGCAGAGGAAAAGGTGAGGAGCAATGTCTGAGGCATACAAGAATTTTATTAGGTGAGCTGAGAGTTGCAACAGTCTGGAGCCCAGGTATTCTCAGCTATCTATCTAGGTGTCCTTCAGACTGAGGGCTAGGCTGACAGAATTTGGTGGAAGCGAGCGTGTAATGCTCATCTGCCAGGAGGCTTTGTCTAATAGCCATGCTGTTCTCCAGCCCTGTTTCACTTATTCTCTCCTTGAGGCACCTCTGACATCCTTCCATCTCTGATAAGCCCCTTGCAGTCATGGAATCTGTTAAATTGCTGGCATCACCTATTTGTTAAAGCGGTGCTTTTGGCCATTCAAACGTAGCTCTCCTTTGCAGCAAAGTGCTATAAAAGCTCTGTTCAAACATGCCAGGACCTTTATGGATAGAGGCACAATTCTCACATGATATTTGGCATCTACCAGGCAAGACTGGGTAATGCAGGAAGTTACCTATAATACACAAAGCAAGAGATTGTTAACAGCAACGTGGCGAGAGTCAGTTACTCAATGGCGTCTCTCGTGTGTTTAGCCGTTTGCTTATCTCGTCTTTGGCGTGGTTGTAGAGCAGCTCTCAAATTTCTGCAGCAGACCAGCCATTTTATCACTTGTGAAAGTTGTGTGATCTAGGCTCAGAATTTAAAGCATCACTTTCTAGTCTCCCTGCAATACACAAAACCGTCAGAGCACGTGCAATCTTGTGCACGCCTTTGCTGGTAGTGTGACTGCATTTATTCACACTTGTGCCTTGAAGGAAGTGTTATAGAAATTTTACTCGGTTGTACCGAGTAAAATTGCCGATGCTACTTTTATGAAAAATTGATTCTTTCAAATAAAGTGGGGTGCATGTCTGAAAGGGGCTACAGAGGAGAACAGCGAGAGCAGAAACAGAAGAGGATTGTTCCACTATTGTGGCATAAACAGGCTTTTAATTTTAAACGCTCGGCAAAGCAGTCAAGATTGCAGGACAGCTCGCCGGGGCACCTATGAAGTTCACTGACTGAGGTGGCGCCAGCATTCTGCTGTTAGAGAAAGGGCCCGTTTGAGAGAGGCAGCAGGGGGTCTCTGTGAGTCTGCCAAGTGTGTGGGCGCTGCTGTGGCCAGTCAGTCTTCATAATGGCGGCCTGGCCCTGGGACAAAGCCAGCTTGATGCTCACATGACTGACTATGTAGATCACACCAGGAAGGATTCTCCTCAGAAAACCTGGCTTGAAGGCGTGATGAAGGGCAGAGTGGGAGAGAGAAAGAAGGGGAAGAGGTTTGAGCCATCGGCAAATAAAAGGAGGCACAAGAAGGTGAAAAACAGGAGTTGAATAGCAGATACAAGCAGAGGAAAGGAAATGGAGATTGGACAAAGTAGAAAAAATGCAGCCAAGATGAAAAAAGGAGGGACATAGAAGGAAGAATGTAAGATGATTTCCGTGTGGGGAATTGTGGAGATGGTGTTTAATATTCATCACCTGTAAGGAAGGATTCTGAAGGATAGATAAAAGTTTGTCTATCTCCAAAGTGTTTTCTCTGCCCTCTTCACTCTTGTGAGCTTGAGAGTCAAACTTCAAAGGAGGATTAGATAGTAAAGAAAATCCAATTTAAGGCAAACGTATTAAAAGTTTGCATGTTTGTAAAGAAATCTACAGAAAAAAAGTTTTGCTCTGCTTGCAAAATATTGCAAATGTGCACAAACCGGGTCCCAACTTAGGCTGCATTGTCATCCATGTCTGTTATGTGGCTTCAGTACACCTGAGATTCATGATTCTAAACATAATTGATCTGAAAAAATAACTACTTATTTGGGATTTTCTGAACTCCATCTCTTCACTGTGATCACAAACATGCAACAGATGAAGAGCAGATCATATTGATTTGCACAGAAAAAAACAGGTAAAGTGTGTTTCAGTGGGACAAAAAGCAAAAGAATATAAGACAAAATAAAACAATAAAAGAAACAGGATGACATTTTAATTATTCTACAGTATGTAATGGAAAGAAACTGATAACTTTGCTTTTTTTACATCATTAAAAACATATCAATATAAAAGCTTGTTCATGGTTTCTATTAGAATCCAACCAATGTTGGATTTTTGAGGCCAATACATATTTCTTGCTATATATTGGCTAGTATTAGTGATGGTAATAGTGAATAAACTGCCTGGATTAAATGTTGAACAGAAATATTCACAAGTTCACTGCCAATTGAATGATTAAATAATAGCTATGGATAAAAAGTGATATATTACCAAGGTTTAATTACGAAAAATAAGATTCATGCATAAAAATGTAGCATGTAACACGTTTATGTACTGCAATTTCTGTTTGCTTTTCTGCTAACATGTATGCTAATACTGATAAATCTGGGAAATAAAATATCAACTGATAATATGAGCTTGCCCATATATCAATCAAGTTCTTGTGTTTGTGCGTGTGTGTACGCGTGTGTGCATGTGCGTGGGTGTGTGGTAAAACAGTAAAGAAACTGTTTCTTCCTAAACTTGAAAGCTCTTGTTAAACCACATCCAACATGTCTGTCCTCTTTCTCTCCCTTTGTTATTCACCAGGGAACCATTAAGGTGATTCCGTTATCTTCTTGTTCCTCTCCTCTACGGGACGTTCTTAACATCATTCATTGCCATTTAGTTTGTGACCAACAGGGTAATGGCCCTGAAAAACTGGAAGGCAGGGTCCTGCGCCTACACGGGGGTGTGCTATGCAGTGTAGTTGTTGATCATTGGATTGCGTCTCAGTAAAGACGAGCTTTTAAGGATGTGTGGAAGTTTTCTTTTATTTGAGGCTAACACTAAAACTTATTTTGTGAACTGCATACATGGGATTGCTACACTTCTCCTCAGTTAATTCCTAAATTGCTGTTGTGGCTACAGTAATTGTAAAATCACAAAATGAGCCGATGTAAGATTGACTCCTTACGCTGGTTAATGCTTTTATCTGAATGGATTGTGTTAATTCCTCAGAATGATTAACGGTTGGTACCTGTGTTGAAGTGAGCGCGAAATTAGTTCATGGAGGGATAACGGTATTCATCCAACCCCTCGCACCTGCTGTAGCACAGAAAAACCTGTATGATTATTCTGATTGGCTGAGCATCAGCACACCATTTCATTCCGCATCGCCGACCTTATCGCCTCAGTGTTTGCAGTCTGCATGCAGGAGGAAGAGGCATCCTCAGGATAATACATACATCACGGTTGTGAGCTGACTGCACACAATTCTTGGGTGGAGTGGTACTTCCTGATATACATGTTAAAATAATGGCATGCATGAACAGGAGCTTGAATGGGGTCTACTTGAGGCAATACGTATGGTGGATGATGAGGATTTATCTTCGCCGCTACCATTTTGCTCTGACAAATAAGATGCAGTGCATACTAAAGGTTATATCAAACAGCCCCTAGCTCTCTGTCCCCATACCATGATGCATTGCCTGTTGTTGTGCGCCGCGTCTTCATTTCCTCCATGAACTGATTAAAACTTGTTCGCGCAGCATGGAAACACCACAGGCTGTAGCATTGTTTAACAGGGAAAGATGAGCTTGGTAACGTAAGAATAGAGCAGCGTTTCTGCTGTGTGGCTGACTGTGCAGCAATCAAGCTGTCAGTGTATCAGACCAGGCAGCTTCCGCTAAACATCAGGCATTAAGACACAGTAATTAATTTACTGTAAATGCATGTTTGGCATATTTTAAGAGTTTCATTCCAAAGTACAGAAAGCACATGCCTCTGCCAAGGCCCAAAAGTCCTCAGATTTTGCTTTTTTGCCAATATAAAGCCAGACTTTTAATGTCATCACCTTGACATCAAATGTTTAAAAAAAAAAAATGCAATTTCATTGTACAGCGGTGTTGCAAACATTATCTTCTGGATTTGTATCTGTAACTGTTGAAAATATGTCAAAACGGCTTTGGAACAATATATGGATCTACTCTTATTTGCATCCTTTCATAATCCGCCATAGGATACAATTGCCAGAATTTTTTTCATTTCAATTAGTGTCTTAACTTTCAAGAAATAGTATAATAATATTTCCTGGGGAAAACATCTCTTCAGACCAATAAATCAGGATGTACAGTAAACAAAGCTGTAACTGTGAATTGCTGCACTGCGACTATAGATGTGCGCTATAAGGTAGGTTTAACAGAGGATTTGTAATTAAAGCACTCAGGGGGTTAGGATGCTAGGGTGCTGTGGATGTCTTGTGGATGAAAGAGAGAGAGGGAGAGAGAGAGAGAGAGAGAGAGAGAGAGAGAGAGAGAGAGAGTGAGCTTAAGCGGAAAAAGTTCCAAACCGACTATTCTTTGCTGGTTTTGTGAAAAATCTCTTAAATACTAATTAGGTTACGCTTTCAAACATTAATCCAAGTAAATCCAAGTATCTCATATTCCTGCCAACAAACTTGTTGGTATTAACTGAACTAAGAAAACTGGAAGAAGCTGTTTGCAACACCTCTTTCAATGCAAAAGATAAAAGATGCAGATAACAACCATTTATGAACGAGGGAACATGGTTATGTAACACTGTTTGCCCTTATCAACATGTTGAATCAGTTTTCTGAACTACCTCCATGATGTTTTAAAGATTAAGATAAAACAGGATTAGATAAAAGGAGAAATAGAAGTAGAAAAATAAATGAAAAGCCAGAAATCGTTCCCATTAACTGATAAAAAGGAAGAAGTTAAGACAAAGAAGCAAACACCTAACACTAAGAATATACATAAAGCTAAAAATTCCTAATAGATGTTAGTTTAAACATTTTACTGACTTGTCTAGCCTGATGTTTGGAGGTGAGTTTTCATAAAGTCTCTAAAGCCTTGGTTGGATATATTTGGTTAAGGCATAATTGTTACCTTTAGTTTTCAGTCTAGACTTGGGAAAAAATAAGACAGGCCTCATCTGAGGATCTCAGGCTGTACACTGAATCATACATATGGAAAAGCTCTGATACAGCTTTGGGCCAAACCCGGTCATACGTTAAAAGTAATCAATTAAATTTTAAATAGTCAATTCCAAAGATAACCTAAAGGTAACCAGTGAAGTGAAGGATTCGGATGGTGTGCCCTTGTTTTTGTAACAGTAACCCAAGCTGCTGAATTTGGATGAGCAAGAGGATGCAAGAGACTTTTACTGGTTCCAGAGAACAGAGTTCAAGTCCAAACAAGACATGATGGAGGCATGGATAACTATTAAAAAAAAAAAAAAGTTTTTCAAGCATAGGACTGCTTTAATCTTTATGTTTTATGTAGAGAATAAAAGCTCCATTAAGATTACTTGGGTCACATTACTTGGTATATCTGTGTCAGCCATATATGAGTAGAAATTGGGGCAATCTATTATTTAGCTGGCCTAAAGGTAGCATTTGAATAGAGGAAGAAATTGGACCGAGCACAAGCCCATGGGGGATCCCAGAAAGCACTTTTGAGCATCAAGACCCATCGTCTCCAGTGCCAGCACAGAAGTTCAGTCCGGAAGTTTCAAAGTAATTTCAAGCTTTTCCAGACATGATGACCCAGCATTTCAGATGGCCAGGAGGATCGCCCAATCAACTATATTGAAGGCTGAACTGAGATCCAGAACTAAAACTGATGATCTTCCTGAATCAGTTTGAAAAAAAGAGATCATTAATTATATAAGCAAATTTTATGTACTAAAATCCAACTGAAACTTCTCAAAAAGGCCATTTGTTCTCCCAAAAGTAATTAACTGATTAGCCACTGTAAAAAATCAGGAGCATCAGACTTCTCTGACATAAAATAAAAGGTTAGCTTGAGATAAGAGATTTGGCTCATATCTGTTTTCATTTGCATGCATATTCATAAGTTACTTTGACAAATAGGGGTATTTCTTTTTAGGTCTTTTCATATACCATCTCTGTAGATGTGTTGGTTACTCACTTCTCCCTTTAAGCTCAGATCCATAACTGCCCTACACCGTTGCTTTTGTTGTTTTAGATTAGATAGCTAAAGCTAATTTAATAGATTCCAAGTTGTAACTGCCCTTGGCCCCTTTTGACATTTTGCTGTCTCTGCACTTTGTATTTGAGCACGAGAGAAAAAAAAACAAAAAAAAAAACATCCTGTCTGGTCACAGCCTATGTAAGCTGTGACAATGGAACAAAATGTATTACTCTGTTCCACGTTGATCCTCTGCCTTTCTCACGTATCACTGTCTGAGCCGCAGCCAGAAGCTCTGATTATGATGATGTCACTTCTGTGTCTACATCTCAGCCTGCCTCCTCCTGTGTCTCATTCTACATCCCCACGTCACGCCGTCGCCC